>CAUYON010142261.1:0-11713 GCA_963573935.1 Arctocebus calabarensis
GAGGTTCAAGGGAAAGATAAGGGCTGAAGATGTGTTCTGGAGTCATTAGGTTGTAGGTGATGTTTAAGAACATCAGGCTAGATAAGGAGATCTGGCATAAGTTTGTTGTATTAAAAAATATATTTCCTTTAAAAAAAAAAATACATATATATATATATATATATATATATTTCCTTGGCCGGGCATTGTGGCAGGCGCCTGTAGTCCCAGCTACTTGAGAGACAGAGGCAAGAGTTTCCAGCATGAGAAATGGAGTGACTGGAATAGTGGTTCTCAACCTTCCTAATGCCGCAACCCTTTAATACAGTTCCTCATGTTGTGGTGACCCCAACCATAAAATTATTTTTGTTGCTACTTTATAGCGGTAATTTTGCTACTGTTATAATCATAATGTAAATATCTGATGTGCAGGATGTATTTTCCGATGGTCTTAGGGGTTGCGACCCACAGGTTGAAAACCGCTGGACTAGAGGTAGCAGGTGCAGCATAGAAGAAGTTTTATAAAGTTTTATAGATGGTCATCTTCTTTCTTCACATAGTGGAAGGGGTGAGGGGTGAGAGAGCTCAATGGTCTCTTTATAAGGTCACTAATTCCATTCAGCCTTTTTGACCTAATCATCTCCCTAAGGTCCTACTACTAGATACCATCATATTGGAGACTATGTTTCAATACGTGAATTTGTGGGAGTTACAAACTTTCAGGCTGTACATACATTCTAGGTTCTTAATTTATATTTGCCAAATAAATGAGTTGAAATAGAGAAAATGAGCTGTCTGTGACTAAATTTGGGATATACTACTCTGGAATAGGGTTCTAGAAGCCCCAGTGATAATACAGAGGACTTTTTACTAAATTTGGTTCTGTTTTAGTTGCTGGCTTATTTATTACACTTTTGGGCTTTTTCTATTTTCTCTGATCCTCAAGTTCTTCCTATTAGATTAAAATACTAATACCTCTCTGACAGGGTTATGGTAATCATTAAATGAGATTAAATATGGAAAGCATATAATACAGAACCTGCCACATAGTTGGTGCTTAGTAAGTTATACATTGAAAATGGCCATCTTGATTTTTTTGTAAAAGCTCTTACGTCTCATCTGAACTATTGCAGCTGGTGCCTGATACACACACACACACACTTTTTTTTTTTTTTTTGTGGAGACAGAGTCTCACTCGATCGCCCTTGGTAGAGTGCCGTGGCGTCACACTGCTCACAGCACCCCCCAACTCCTGGGCTTAGGCGATTCTCTTGCCTCAGCCTCCCGAGCAGCTGGGACTACAGGCGCCCGCCACAACGCCCAGCTATTTTTCTGTTTTGCAGTTCGACCGAGGCTGGGTTTGAACCCGCCACCTTCGGCACATGGGACCGGCGCCCTACTCGCTGAGCCACAGGCGCCGCCCTCACACACATTTTTTTTAACTTTCCACACACAGCCAGGTGTAGTGGCTCACGTCTGTGATCTTTGCACTCTGGGAAGCTGAGGTAGGTAGACTGCTTGAGCTCAGGAGTTTGAGACCAGCTTGAGCAAAAGTGAGACCCCCATCTCTACTAAAAATAGAAAAATTAGCCTTGGGAGGCTGAGGTAGGAAGATTGCTCAAGCCCAAGAGTTTGCTGTGAGCCATGACTCCACAGCACCTTACCGAGGGTGACAGAGTTGGGACTCTGTCTCAAAAATTAAAAAAAAAAGTTTCCACACACAGCATTAATTGATATTCTTGCTTCTGTCCCTCGTACCTTGAGTTTCTTCTCTAACTTACGTCGAGTTATTCTAAAACAATGGTCATTTATTTTCCTTTTTTTGTATTCCTTTAACTTCTGCTCATTGCTTACGTGATTTAAGTTCCAACTCTTTAGCTTAGATTCAAGGCAGTTCAGGGTCTAGTATATTAGATCTTTGCCATTTCCCCACTGTGACATCCTGCCATTTCTCCCTTGCCCTGCCTGTTATGCTTCAGTGACAACATGTCACTTCTTTCTTCAGCATTCCACACTATTCAACATTCTTTGCCTTGGCTCTGGAATTTTTCTTTGACCTGAACATCTTCCTCCTCCTCCTCCTCCTCCTTCCGGGTCTGATGGATTCCTATTCATTCTTAAAATTACCACCTTTCCTGGCCTTTGTATACTTTTCTAAGATTGCATTGTTATACTATATTGTAAATATATATTTACATGTCTTTTAAACAAGACTGTGACCTGATTGAGGGCAAAAACTATATATTCATCTTTATTCACTACACCTGCATCTAGTGGGTGCTTAGTAAAAGTTTATGGAACTAAAGGGACTATGAAAAGTATACTGCCTATTTTGTTTTATCTAAAACAGTAATTCAAAGGAGAACATAGGCTTGAGTGAAGGTTTAACAAGGAAGAATCCTAGGTAGGAATCCAATGGGGGGGGGAGGTGGTGAATTATGAAGACTAAGTCAGCAGTTTTAGCCAATGTCAGGCCAAAATATGAACAATATTCATTTATCTGGAAATTAGCATTACGATACAATTCCACTCTTTTTTCAGAGGCCAAAGAGGAGATACAAGAGATCTGACAGGGGAAAAAAAAATGAAATCCCAGAGGGCAAGAGAGACTTGACAGTAATGGCAGATAACAAACTTGGTTAGGGCTTGAAATGTGATCTGGCAATCAAAGGAAAGCCAGTGCTATTCTGGGCAGCTAACAAAGAAGAATTGTGCCACAGCACAGGGAGTTGGCAAGAGCCCACTGGGAGTATTACATTTAGCACAGTGTCAGCATGATAGAAACAGAAGGTGGTGAGCTCTGAGAGCAACTGTAGTGCTGAGAGGGGTGAATACATGAATTTATGAAGATCAGTTTAACAAATTTAAGCATGCAGGGTTGACTGAATTCTGGAAACCACAAGATCCAGGGGAGACACTTCTGAATATTTGAAGGGCGTTTACATTAGAGAAAGAAAAGAATTACTTAGCTTAGACTATGGAACTTTGTTAGAAGGTGAAACTAAGAACAGGCAAATTGGTACCTCTCTAATAGGAATGTCCTGATAAGAGTTTTTGGGTGATAACATTGCCTTCATCCCTCAGGACTTTTTATAGTGTAAAGCTGTAAGGCTCCAAAACTTGAAGACACACTTTCCCTGGGGGAATGGTTAAAGAATATTTTGGTTTCATGAATAAAGAGTTTTTGTCCTAAAAGGCAAGTTATGCGGGATTGACTCAATATTTGTTAGCTATGCACAGTATATTAAGCACAAAGTATCTCACAGTAATATCACACAGTATTACAAAGCACATAGTTCTTGAGGTTCTAAAAACCACTGGTTGTTATAGGCTTTATACATTCTTAGTATGTTATGGTAGTTTAGAATCTGACAAATTTCATACAACTATCCCCCCCCCATTTTTTTTTATATTATTGTTTTGGTTTTTGTTTTGTTTTGTTTTGTTTTTGAGACAAGGGTCTCACTCTGTCACCCTGGGTAGAATTCCTTGGTGTCTACTGTGACTCACCATAACCTCAAACTCTTGGGCTTAAGTGATCCTCTTGCCTCAGCCTCCTGAGTAGCTGGGACTACAGGTGCCTGCCACCATGCTTGGCTAGTTTTTGTATTTTTATTTTATTTTGTTTTTTTAATATATTTTTTTTGAGACAGAGCCTCAAGTTGTCAACCCTGGATAGAGTGCTGTGGCATCACAGCTCACAGCAACCTCCAATTCCTGGGTTCAAGCGAGTCTCCTGCCTCTGCCTCCCAAGTAGCTGGGACTACAGGTGCCCGCCACAACGCCTGGCCATTTTTTGGTTGTAGCCATCATTGTTGTTTGGCGGGCCTGGGCTGGATTCGAACCCGCCAGCTCAGGTGTACGTGGCTGGTGCCTTAGCCCGTTGAGCCACAGGCGCTGAGCCAGTTTTTGTATTTTTAGTAGAGGCAGGGTCTCACTCTTACTCAGGCTGGTCTCAAACTCCTGAGCTCAAGCGATCCTCCTGCCTTGGTCTCCCAGAGTGCTAGGATTATTGCTATGAGCCACGTGCCCAGCCTACAACTAGTCCTTTCAAATTGAATGATGGCAGAAATAGGCCAAATTTTAACTTTTTAAAAAAATATAGATGAAATCCTATATAAATGAATGTTTCACAAGATAGCAAAGCATGTACCCTTGAGTCAAGAGTTTCCTTGGTGATGCTGATGAAGCCTTGAGCTGATAACATATTTATTATTTAGGATGTTTTAAATGCCAGAGAGTGGTGCTACTGCCTGTATTGCTAACCAGATTTCTGAGTTATTCTCTGTTCAGGATAAGTCAAGCAAAAATACAGTGATTAATTTAGTGACAGCTCTGTTTCCTAAGGCAAATCTACTTGAATTCTTTCAGTGAAATAGCACAAGAGCCCACAGTATATTGAGATTTCTGTAAAAAACTTATCTCTTTTTCTGGGCTTGTTTACAGAATCCCTCATGTAGCCTTAAAGATAATGTTGGGTATGAAGAATATGGAGACAGATCCTATTTAAACTGAAAGTCTTTCCTCAATTAACTAAATTATCTTAAGCTCTGTATGTCAGTGAGGATCCTTAAAGAGGCAGATGTCAAGGCAGACTTAGAAGCACGAGATTTATTGGGTAGAGCACCTGTGAATAATGAGGAGGGAGCCAGGAGCAGGAACTGAGAGCTTTCAGAATGTGATGCAAGCCAAACACTTGTGAGGGAGAGATTGGGTAGGAAATATGGCAGACCACAGCACAGTTGAGAAAATCCCAGCTAGGCAGGTGTGGAGTGCCCAAGCAAAAGTTGCCTGTAATGGAATCCCATTTGAATAGGAATGGGCAGGCACTACTACCCCCCTCTGCTGCCAATTTTAGTCACTGGCTGGAAGAAGCTTAGGCGAAGAGCGCTCTCAGTGTTCATGGAGGTGGCAGCTAGAGGCTAAACTGTGTTCCATAAATAGGTTCTCTGAGTGATACATCTTCACGGCTACTATCTAACAAGTTTATTTACTCTTTTTGTAACAAGATTGACAAAGTTTTAACGTGTCTTGCCATATAAACATTTGCAATAAAATAATAAATACTAGGGAATATATAAATTAAAGTAGAAACTCAAATAACTTACTATTTCCTTGGGATAAACAAAATTTTCTGACCTTAAATACTAATATTTCTCAAAGAGAATTCATATTAGAAATACTAAGTGAAGATTTTCTTGTCCATAATATTCCTACAGCAAATATATTTAGTTATTTTATTTATTATTTTTCTTTTTGAGACAGTCTCACTTTGTTGCAGTGACTAGAGACCTATGGCGTCATACCTCACAGCAACCTCAGACTCTTGGGCTCAAGCAGTTCTCTTGCGTCAGCCTCCCAAGCTGGGACTATAGACACCCACCACAACACCCAGCTATTTTTAGAGACAGGCTCTCACTCTAGCTCAGGCTGCTCTCAAACTGATGAGCTTAGGCTATCTGCCTACCTTGCCCTCCGCCCAGCCTTATTTTATTTTCTTGCAGCTCCTTTACATAGTGTGTTTTGAGAAAATCTAAGGGTTTAACATTTAAAATACAACTCATTAGAGATAATTATGTGGAAGCCAAGATTATGTGGAGGAGTAACATAGCTAATGGTTTGTATTGTCCGAGTTAAAATAGAACTGTGAATTGTCAGAGATGGAAATTGACTGAATAGCATTTAAGTAATCTTACATAATTATGACTTCTGTCAAACTAGCTTTTTTTTTTTTATTGTTGGGGATTCATTGAGGGCACAAGAAACCAGGTTACACTGATTACATTTGTTAGGTACAGTCCCTCTTACAATCGTGTTTTGCCCCCAAAAGGTGTGGCACACACCAAGACTCCACCCCCTTTGCTCCTTCCTTTCCCCACCCCTCCCTCATTCTCTCCCTCTGCTCTCCCCTTCCCCCATCCCCACCATGTCATTAATTGTCATTAATTGTCCTCATATTAAAATTGAGTACATTGGATTCATGCTTCTCCATTCTTGTGATGCTTTACTAAGAATAATGTGTTCTACTTCCATCCAGGTTAATACAAAGGCTGTAAAGTCTCCATTTTTTTTAATGGCTGAATCGTATTCCATAGTGTATGCTTTTTTTTTTTTTTGAGACAGAGCCTCAAGCTGTCACCCTGGAGAGAGTGTTGTGGCATCACAGTTCACAGCAATCTCCAATTCCTGGGCTCAAGCGAGTCTCCTGCCTCGGCCTCCCAAGTAGCTGGGACTACAGGGACCTGCCACAACGCCCGACTATTTTTTTTTTTTTTTGGTTGCAGCCGTCATTGTTGTTTGGCGGTCCCGGACTGGATTCGAACCCGCCAGCTCAGGTGTACGTGGCTGGCGCCTTAGCCTGTTGAGCCACAGGCGCCAAGCCTTTTTTTTTTTTTTTTAAAGAGTTGGGTCTTACTATGTTGCCCAGGTCAAAAGACAAGTGAAAAACTGGGGAATATCTGCAACTCTCATCACAGAGGGCTGATTTCCCTAATATGTAAAGAGCTCTATAAATCAACATAGTAAGACTTGTTGCCTTTACTTGAACTGCTGGTGTAAGCAATCCTCCTATTTGAGCCTCTTGAGTATCTGAGACTACAAGCACACTCTATTGTGCGTGGCTCATCTAATAAGTTTCAATAAAAAATTTGAAACAGAAGATTTGTTGAAATTACATTCCTTAAAAAGTCTAGGAACAAACCCAAAAGACAGGTAATATAAGTAAAGGTGGCATTTCAAATCAGTGGTGGTAGGCAGGATGGTGTGAGAGAATGGATTATTTAATTAACAGTATAGAAAAATTTGGGTAGCAACATGGAAAATACTGTTGTGTCATACTTCACACTTTATAATAGGATAAATTCTAGATGGATTAGATATTTAAATGTTAAGAAATGGAACTATGATACTAGTAAATGGAACTAAGGTACTGATATGGTAAGGTACTAAAAGAAACCATAGAACAATTCAAAAAAATGATTTTGTATAGTATAGTATGATAAAACATTTCAGAAGCCGTAAAAGAATAAACTGTAAATTTGAATACTTAATTTAGAAAAAAAAATTGTACCTAGGGGAGGGCAGCATTGCAAAAACTACTATAACCAAGTTAAAAGACAAGTGAGAAACTGGGGAATATTTGCAAGTCTCATCACAGAGGGCTGATTTCCCCAATATGTAAAGAGCTCTATAAATCAACAAGAAAAATGTTAGTACTCCAATAGAATAATGGGCAAAGAATATGAACAGATAGTTTAGAAGAAATGAAATACAAAGGTCACTTATGAAAATAAATTCAGTTTTTTTTTTTGATTTATTTTTTGGGATTCATTGAGGGTGCAAGAAACCAGGTTACACTGATTGCATTTGTTAGGTAAAGACCCTCTTATAATAATCATGTTTTGCTCCCAAAAGTCTCATTCTTGATAAAGGGAATATAAATAAAAACTATTGTTTTTGACATTTCAGATTGGTAGATACCTAGCAATTTGATAATAAACTGTCTTAGAAAATATGGCTCTGCTCCCATAGCACAGTGGTTACAGCACCAGCCACATATACTGAGGTGGCAGGTTCGAACCCAGCCTGGGCCAGCTAAACAACTGCAACAAAAAAAATAGCTGGGCGTTGTATCTGGCACCTGTAGTCCCAGCTATTTGGGAGACTGAGGCAAGAGAATCGCTTAAACCCAAGAGTTTGAGGTTGCTATGAGCTGTGATGTCTCAGCACTGTACCGAGGGTGACATAGTGAGACTCTGTCTCAAAAAAAAAGAAAAGAAAATATGTTGGGAGGCAGACACTAATTGGTAACCACTGATCTGCTTTATCATAGCAGATTTCTTTGTATTTTCTAGAATTTTTTTTTTTTTTTTTTTGGTAGAGACAGAGTCTCACTTTACCGCCCTCCTCCATACAGTGCTGTGGTGTCACACTGCTCACAGCAACCTCCAACTCCTGGGCTTAGGCGATTCTCTTGCCTCAGCCTCCCGAGTAGCTGGGACTATAGGCACCCGTCACAACGCCCGGCTATTTTTTTGTTTTGCAGTTTGGCCGAGGCTGGGTTTGAACCCACCACTTGCGGCATATGGGACCGGTGCCCTACTTGCTGAGCCACAGGCACCACCTCATTTTCTAGAATATTAAATGGAATCATATAATATGTACTTTCCTTATCTGGCTTCACTCAGCAAAACTGTTTTGAGATTCATGCATGTTATAGAATGAATCAATATTTCATTTCTTTCTTTTTTTTTTTTAATGAGACAGAGCCTCAAGCTGTCACCCTGGATAGAGTGCGTTGGCGTCACAGCTCACAGCAACCTCCAATTCCTGGGCTCAAGCAAGTCTCCTGCCTCTGCCTCCCAAGCAGCTGGGACTATAGGCGCCTGCCACAATGCCCAGTCATTTTTTTTTTTGGTTGCAGCCACCATTGTTGTTTGGCGGGCCCAGGCTGGATTCGAACCCGCCAGCTTAGGTGTATGTGGCTGGCACCTTAGCCCGTTGAGCCGCAGGCACCGAGCCAGTATTTCATTTCTTTATAGCTGGGTACTATTCTGTTGTATGAATACACTGTAATTTATCAATTTTACTGTTGAGGGACATTAGTAGTGTAAGAGTTACAGTTCCTCCATATTTTAGTAATTCTAACTGGGTGTTTAATTTGTATTTCTGTAATGTTTGATGATAATAAATCTATGTATATTTAAAAAATGTTTATTTATCTTTGTAAAAGTGTCTGTTCAAGTCTTTTGCCTTATTTTAACTGGGCTGTTTGTCTTCTTATTACTACATTATAAGCATTATTATTTGTCTATTGACATCCCAGATTGCCAGGTACCCAGCAATTTGGTAATAAACTGTATTAGAGAACATGTGGGGAGGCAGACACTAATTATAAATACATTGTCATGTGTATGTTTTGTGAATATTTTCAATCAGTCTGTATGGTAGTGTCTTTTTGTCACTGGGGTTTTTTTTTACTTTTTAAAATTTCAACAGATTTAGGAAATATAAGAGGTTTTGTATTACATGGGTGAATGGTATGGTGGTGTAGTCCCGGCTTTTAGTGTACTCTTCACCTGAACAATATACATTGTATTCAACAGGTTTTTTTTTTTTTTTTTCAATAGAGACAGAGTCTCACTTTTTCACCCTCAGTAGATTGCCGTGGTGTCACACAGCTCACAGCAACCTCCTGCTCTTGGGCTTAGGTAATTATCTTGCCCCAGCCTCCTGAGTAACTGGTATTACAGGACTACAGCACCCACCACAACGCCCAGCTATTTTTTTGTTGCAGTTTGGCTGGGGCCAGGTTTGAACCCGCCACCCTTGGTATATGGGGCTGGCGCCTTACGCACTGAGCCACAGGCGCTGCCCCCAACAGGTAGTTTTGATCCCTTACCCCCATCATTCTCTCCATCACTGTTTTTTTAAAAATTGAAATATAGGGCGGTGCCTGTGGCTCAAAAGAGTAGGGCGCCGGCCCCATATGCCAGAGGTGGCAGGTTCAAACCCAGCCCCGGCAAAAAACTGCAAAAAAAAAAAAAAAAAAAAAAAATTGAAATATAATTCATACACCATAAAATCTTACCTTTTGATGTATATAATTCAGTGGTTTGTAGTATTTTCACATGGTTATATTCACAACATTAATTCCTAAACTTTTTTTTTTTTTTTGTAGAGATAAACTTTTTTTTCACTTTATCATCCTTAGTAGAGTGCCATGGCATCACACAGTGCACAGCAACCTCCAACTCCTGGGCTTAGGTGATTCTCTTGCCTCCGCCTCCTGAGTAGCTGGGACTACAGGCACCTACCACAACGTCTGGCTATTTTTTTGTTGCAGTTTGGCCGGGGCCGGGTTTGAACCCACCACCCGCGGTATATGGGGCCGGCACCCTACTCACTGAGCCACAGGTGCCCCCCAATTCCTAAACACTTTCATTCTAAAAAGAAATTCCCCTGTTCATTAGCAATCACTTCCTATTTTCTTCTTCCTAGCCCCTGGCAACCACTAATCTTTCTTCCTCTGAATTTGCTGATTCTGGACTTTCATCTAAGTGTCATACAATACATGGCCTTTTGTGTCAGATTCATCCATGCTTTAGCATGTATCACTGCTTCATTCCATTTCATTGCCAAGAAATAATACATTGTATGGATATACAATATTCTGTTTCTTTAGTCATCAGTTGACTGACATTTGTAAAATACAACACAATAAATTTGTTTGTACTAACCTTGAATTTTGTAATCATGCTAAAGTCATACTAGTTTTAGTAGGGCTTTTTGTAAATTCCTCAGGATTTTCTACATAGATGATTCTTTCTTTTTTTTGAGACAGAGTCTCAAGCTGTCACCCTCGGTAGAGTGCTGTGGCATCACAGCTCACAGCAACCTCCAATTCCTGGGCTCAAGCGAGTCTCTTGCCTCTGCCTCCCAAGTAGCTGGGACTACAGGCACCCACCACGACGCCCGGCCATTTTTTTTTTGGTTGCAGCTGTCATTGTTGTTTGGCAGGCCCGGGCTGGATTTGAACCCGCCAGCTCAGGTGTACGTGGCTGGCGCCTTAGCCTGTTGAGCCACAGGCGCTGAGCTATAGATGATTATTTCATCTGCAATCGAAGAGAATTTTACTTCTTCCTTTCCATTGTGGATCCTTTTGGTTTCTTTCTGTTTTTCTTGTTTTAAATTACACTGAGTAGAACTTGCCATACAGTGTTAAATAGACCAGGCAGATGGTTCTTGTCTTGGTCTCAAAGTTAAGAAGGCATTCAGTCTTTCATGTTTAAGTATGATGTTAGCTTCAAATTTTTTTTTTTTTTTTTTGAGACAGAGCCTCAAGCTATCACCCTGGATAGAGTGCCGTGGCATCACAGCTCACAGCAACCTCCTGCCTCCGCCTCCCAAGTAGCTGGGACTACAGGTGCCTGCCACAACGCCCGGCCATTTTTTTGGTTGCAGCCGTCATTGTTGTTTGGTGGCCCGGGCTGGATTCAAACCCGCCAGCTCAGGTGTACGTGGCTGGTGCCTTAGCCCATTGAGCCACAGGCACCCAGCCTAGCTTCAAGTTTTTATAGATGCCCTTTATCAAGTAAATAAATAAAGTTCTGCTCTATTCTTAGTCACTTTTTTTTTTCAATTCAAAAGCAGTCACTGTTTATTAAGTGACCAGATTACAAAAATAATCAGGGCAGATACCTTAGTTCATCCTTCTAATAAGCCTATTGATTTGGTCTTCCCTGGTATCAGCATCTCCACCTTCCACAAAGTGGTTGTCATTTTCTTCATTCCACCTGGTGGAGATGATAACTGGAAGGGGTACAAATGCTTCTTTGAAGCATTTTCGAACAGTATAGATCTCATGAATCAGATCCTCCATGCAGATGATGCTGTATTTACCAAAATTAAAAAAAAAAAAGGAACACTTCATGAATTTGTGTGTCATCCTTGCACAGGGGCCATGCTAATCTTCTCTGTATCGTTCTAGTTTAGTGTATGTGCTGCCAAAGCAAACATAGTTTTCTAACAGTTTTTATCAGGAATGGATGATGGATTTTATGTAATACTTTCCCTGCACCTGCTATTTCTGGTTATTGATATGGTAAATTACACCGATTTTCATATATCAAACCAATTTTGTATTATGAGATAACCCCCACTTGATTCTTATACATTATTTATTTATTTATTTATTTATTTATTTATTTATTTTTGAGACAGAGTCTCACTATGT
>CAUYON010142262.1:0-21994 GCA_963573935.1 Arctocebus calabarensis
CAGCCACGTACACCTGAGCTGGTGGGTTCGAATCCAGCCCGGGCCCGCCAAACAACAATGACGGCTGCAACCAAAAAATGGCTGGGCGTTGTGGCAGGCGCCTGTAGTCTCAGCTACTTGGGAGGCGGAGGCAGGAGACTCACTTGAGCCCAGGAATTGGAGGTTGCTGTGACAGCTTCTATCCAGGGTGACAGCTTGAGGCTCTGTCTCAAAAAAAAAAAAAAAATTCTAATCAGTAAATAGCAGTTTTTTTATTTTAATAATACTTGGTTGATAACATAGCTCCTTATATATATATTATCTCTATTAACAGTAAAGAAGGTGGCAGATTCAGCTTTTTAAAACGTACATGATTACATCTTGACATTCTTAAAGTATTAGATCTGTTAAGATTTATTATTTACCTGGCATAGATGTTTTCCAAAACAAAATGTTTCAGGATCAGGCCTCCTAGTTACTCTTTGATTTTGTCTCAGAGTTTGTCAGTTGTCCTTTCTTTGTTTAAGTATTAGTTTACTTGTAGTACAGAAATGGTTAGTGACCTAGAAATCTAGGTAAATATATCCACTCTAATTCCTATAGTGGAGATGTGTTCATTTTTCTCTATTTTTTTCTCTGCTCATAATTTTTATTTATTCTGGAAACTAGTACTAACTTGTTCACATGTTCCCAGCTTGGAAGCACTTCTCTCCTTTTTCATCGCCTGTGATGGGATATAGTTTTCAGACTTGCCATCTGATTCACTTTATTTACTTCTTTGTTCCATAGCCAGAAGAAATTCAACAACAGATTGTTCGAGAGACTTTCCATCTAGTCCTCAAGCGGGATGACAACATTTGTAACTTCTTAGAGGGTGGAAGGTAAACTGTTAGTTTCAGTTTTCTCCCCATATACCAACTTTGGGGTAGCCTTCATCCTTATTGCTTCTTTTGGCAGTGTCAAGTGGCAGTTGATGCCACTTGAACTGGTTTTACCCTGAGGGAGAGCCTAATTCTCTGTGGGAAGCTGTTGAATTATTGTGCTTCAGATAATAGTCATTTAGGTGTTTGGTCCCTGGGAGGATAGCCCAAGAGGAAAGGCAAGGAAGTGCCTTTTAGGTACCTATGCCAAACTTGGTTGCTGTCCCCTGATAGAAATGGGCTGCCTTTTGCATTTGGCTTTCCCCTTTCTATTGGGCTCTTTGTGGGGTTTTTTTGTTTTTTTTTTTTTTGCAGTTTTTGGCCCGGGCTGGGTTTGAACCTGCCACCTCTGGTATATGGGGCCAGCGCCCTACTCCTTTGAGCCACAGGCACCGCCCTGTTTTGTTTTTTTTTAGGCAACATCTTACTTTGTTGCCTGAGGAGAGTGCAATGGTGTGATTGTAGCTCACAGCAACCTCAGACTTCTGGGCTGAAGCAATTCTCTTACTTCAGCCTTCTGAGTAGCTGGGACTACAGGTGTGTGCCATCATGCCCAGCTAATTTTTTTTTTCTATTCTTAATGGAGATGGGGTCTCTTGTTCAGGCTGGTTTCAAACTCCTGCTTAAGCAGTCCTCCCACCTAGACCTTCCAGAGTGCTAGGATTACAGGTGTGAGCCACATTGTCTGCCCCCTTTCAGATTTTTTAGATTCTCTTTGAAAAGTTTAATTAAAGTAACAGTATTTATGGTTAGGCATGGTTGCTAATGCCTGTAATCCTAGCACTTTGGGAGGCCGAGGCAGGAGGATTGCTTGAGGCCATGAGTTTGAGACCATCCTGGGTAACATAGTGAGACCTTATCTGTATAAATAAAACAATTAGCCAGGCAGGGTTGAGCATGCCCATAGTCCTAGCTACTTGAGATGCTGTGGTTGGAGGATTCTTTGAGCCCAGGAGTTTGAAGTTGCAATGAGCTGTGATCATGCCACTGTACTTCAGCCTGGGTGATACAGTAACACTCTGTGTCTTAAAAAAATATATAGGGTGGTGCCTGTGGCTCAGTGAGTAGGGTGCTGGTCCCATGTACCGAGGGTGATGAGTTCAAACCCAGCCCTGGCCAAACTGCAACAACAACAAAAATATATAAATAATAAAATAAAAATGAATAAAAAAAAATATATCTACATAGGCTGGTGCAGTGTCTCACACCTGTAATCCTAGGACTCTGGGAGGCCAAGGCTGGTGGATCGCTTGAGTTCAGGAGTTGCAGAGCAGCCTGAGCAAGAGCAAGATCCTGTGTCTACTACAAACAGAAAAATTAGCCAGGCCTGGTGGCAGGTGCCTGTAGTCCCAGAGGTTGCTGTGATGCCCTGGCACTCTACCCAGGTGACAGAGTGAGACTGTATGTCAAAATAAATAAATAAATATGTGTATGTGCGCCTATGAAATAAGTCTTAAGATATAAGGGATTTAAATGTTTCCCATTTTCCACAGTTTGATTGGTGGTTCTGACTACAAACTGATTTACCGACACTATGCTACCCTCTACTTTGTATTTTGTGTGGATTCGTCAGAGAGTGAACTTGGGATCTTGGACCTCATCCAGGTAGGTGTAGTCATCTAGTAATGGCATCAACTATATAGAATTTGCCTAGGAGTTTTCATCTTTGTCTTTACTAATGTTGGTGGAGGTTGCAAGTGACCACCAGAGGGTGCTCTGGGAAAGCTGCTGAGCTGTCCTCCACGCTTTGGATTTACTGGTTTCTGCCCAGCCTTTGCAATGCCTTGATTTTCATGTTTTGAATTTTTTCAGCTATCAAATCAAGTGACATTTAACAATTTATATTTTTAATTTTTCACTTGTAATTCTAGCCTAAGGCAAAGAAACTTAATGCCTTAGTTTGGGCAATTTTGATACAAATAAACATGAATTTTATTTATGTTTATCTATTATAGCCTAAATATATTGTTATGCTTTGTGAAAATTTAAGTTGCTTTGACATTGTTTTCATTACCTAAGTGGAAACGAAGATGTGTAAAGACCCTTGTTTGGGAACCATGTGATACAGTTCTATGGTTTATATGTGAGATTGTAGGTGGACTTTTAATTTTTTTATTTTTATTATTTATTTATTTATTTATTTTGATAGAGGCAGAGTCTTACTTTATCGCCCTTGGTAGAGTGCTGTGGCGTCAGTACAGCTCACAGCAACCTCCAACTCCTGGACTTAGGCGATTCTCTTGCCTCAGCCTCTCCAGTAGCTGGGACTGCAGGCGCCTGCCACAACGCCCAGCTATGTTGTTGTTGCAGTTTGGCCGGGGTTGGGTTTGAACTCCCAGCGCCCTACCCACTGAGCCACAGGTGCCACCCAAGGTGGGCTTTTTAAAAATGACTTGAATAAGCGTCATAAGTAGAAAGGACTCAAATAGAAGCTTACATTAAAACCTCATTCTCAGGGGCAGCGCCTGTGGCTCCTTGAGTAGGGTGCCAGCCCCATATGCCAAAGGTGGTGGGTTCAAACCCGGCCTTGGCCAAACTGCAAAAACAGAAAAATAGCTGGGCGTTGTGGTGGGCGCCTGTAGTCCCAGCTACTTGGGAGGCTGAGGAAAGAGAATCGCCTAAGCCTAGGTGTTGGAGGTTGCTGTGAACTGTGTGATGCCATGGCCCTCCACCGAGGGCGATAAAGTGAGACTCTGCCTCTACAAACAAACAAGCAAACAATAAAACCCTCATTCTCGGGCTCAGTGCCCATAGCACAGTGGTTACAGCGCCAGCCACATACAACGAGGCTCTAGAGTTTGAACCCAGCCCTGGCCAGCTAAACAACAATGGCAATTGCAACAACAACAAAAAATAGCCCGAAGTTAGGGCGGGTGCCTGTAGTCCCAGCTACTTGAGAGGCGAGGCAAGAGAATCTCTTAAGCCCAAGGGTTGGAAGTTGCTGTGAGCTGTGACACCATGGCACTCTACCGAGGGCGACAAAGTGAGACTCTGTCTCCAAAAAAAAGAAAAGAAAACCTAATTCTCAAGAACTGTGGAAAAGAAAATTTTCTAACTGTAAACTATAAATTTTACGTGCTCACTACTGTGTTTTGTTATAAATTAGAGAAGCTAAATTTAGTATATGCCTAGGAAAAATAAATAGAAATTTTAAATATATATATTTTTTTCTAATTCACCAAACTCTTCAGAGCCTCAAGCTGTGTCACCCTGGGTAGAGTGCTGTGGCATCACAGCTCACAGCAACCTCCAATTCCTGGGCTCAAGTCTCCTGCCTCCGCCTCCCAAGTAGCTGGGACTATAGGTGCCCGCCACAACGCTGGGCCATTTTTTGGTTGTAGCCCTCATTGTTGTTTGTCGGGCCCGGGCTGGGTTCGAACTGGCCAGCTCAGGTGTATGTGGCTGGCGCCTTAGCCCGTTGAGCCACAGGCGCCGAGCCTAATTCACCAAACTCTTATAAAAATTGAGGTTCTGCTTGGAAATATCAACTTTTAATTTTATGCGTGTATTTATACCCATTCACATTTGGAAAATCATTAAGATAATTAATGAAAAATTTGATATATCACATTCACTTACACATAAAAGTATAAAAAAGCAAATGATGAAAACATCTAAGAAAAGATTTATTTCTGAGTTTTTTTTTTTTAATTCCAATATATTTAGGGGTTTTAGTGTATATTGCACCAGATAGGTGATTTTTCTTCCCTCACTCCCTTCTCTCTCTCTCCTGCCTTCTGAGTCTCCACTGTTCATTCACTCTGTATGCCCTTGCATATTTATACCTTAGCTTTCACTTATAAGTGAGAATATCTGAGGTAATTTTTAAATACTTTCTTAATACCTGAGTCAGATTGAATATTTAAAGTTAGCAGTTAATAGAGCTCAAGATGTAGCTTCAGAAAACCTGGGTTTGATTCCTTGATCTGCTGTCTGAAAATAGGCATACAGGCAGTCCCCAAGTTATACACATCTGACTTATGTACAAATGGAGGCTATTCTAGTAAATTCCCAAGTTACAAACATCTGACTGGTATATGACTCACACTTATGAATGGAGGCTATTACAGGTAATAGGTAAGTGTACCTGTTCCAATTTATGTATAAATTCAACTTAAGAACAAATCTATAGAAACTATCTTATTTGTGACTCAGTACTGCCTATATGGTTGTGAATTCAAACTTGACAATGTAGTTTATAGTATTGTAAACTATAGCAGGCTGTAAATATAACTGTGCATATAACAGTACACTTGAAAAATGAAGTAAATATAGTGATACACTACCTTAAAAATTGGGATGCAGGTATTAAGAGAAATAAACTTGAGAGATTTATATTAACAAAACAAAGGGAAATCAGACTGTATGATTTAATGGGACATTTATTACTATTTAGTGTATGTTGGATTTTGGAAAGTAAGTAAAGTCTGATAATAGGAACTAATTTTTTTTTTTTGAGACAGAGTTTTACTATGTCGCCCTCACAGCAATTTCAAACTCTTGGGCTTAAGAGGTTCTCTTGCCTCAGCCTCCCAAGTAGCTGGGAGTACAGGCACCTGCCCTAACACCGGCTATTTTTTTTGTTGCAGTTGTCATTGTTGTTTTAGCTGGCCCAGGCTAGTTTCGAACCCACCAGCCTCTTGTATACGGCTGGTGCCCTAACCACTGTGCTACAGGTGCTGAGCAACTAAAATGTTTTATCTTTGAAAATACAATAAGAGTAAATAATTGGCCTAATTGATAGAAAGAAGATAAAAGTCAGAAATAGAAAACTTCATTTTTAAAAGATCATATTTATAGTTGTATTATTAATATATTTGAAATAGCTGACTATAAAAATGAATACCCAGACTTGGTGCCTATAGCTTAGCGGCTAGGATACCAGCCACATACACTGGGGCTGGCGGGTTTGAATCTAGCCCAGGCCTGCCAAATAGCAATGACAACTACAACCAAAAAACAGCTGGGCATTGTGGTGGGTGCCTGTCATCCCAGCTACTTGGAAGGCTGAGGCAAGAGAATTGCTTAAGCCCAAGAGTTTGAGGTTGCTGTGAGCTATGACGCTACAGCACTCTACCCAGGGCGACAGCTTAAGACTCTGTCTCAAAAAAGAAAAAGAATGCCCAAATGAGGTCAACAAAAAGGCAATGAAATAATCCATTGTTGGGATAAAATAAAAAATGTTTCAAAAAAAGAAAGGTCTCGGCACCTGTGGCACAGTGGTTGTGGCACCAGCCATATACACCTAGGCTGGTGAGTTTGAACCTGGCCAGGGCCAGCTGAACAACAATGACAACTGCAACAAAGGGCTTTGTGGTGGGCACCTGTGGTCCCAGCTGCTTGGGAGGCTGGGGCAGGAGGGTCACTTGGGCCCAGGAGTTTAAGTCTGCAGGGAGGCTTCCCTCTTTGCTGGAGCCCCGGAGTGGTTTTTGCTTTATTCTCTGCGGTTCCTGAGCTGATGTGATATTAGAAGCATTCTCCTGATTCCCATCATTGTGATCTTACAGCAGTCTTGTTTGGCTTCTGTGCCTGCATGGTTGTCTCATTCTTAGACTTGTTTGAGCCTAGAAGGGTTTCATGTGATTGTCTTCCTGCCTCCACCCTCCACCCTTTGACTTACTTCTGGGTCTTTTCATCATCTAGTTCCTGCCTTGGGTCAGGACTCCCAGAGTCCTCTGAACCAGTGCGCTTGCCTCTTCTGGGCGCCCTGCCTCTTGTTCAAGCTGCTGGTACTTACCAGCTCCTTTGAGATTGCTTGGTATTTCACCTTAGAAGGGGTGAGGTTCCTCTGCAAGGTGAGGTATTTCACCTCTGTATCAGCTAGAGGTTCCTCTGCAAGTCAAAAAGCAGAGAATTGAGGGGGTCCAGGTCATCCTTCACGTGGTGAACCATGTACCTGCTCCTCATGGGCAGGACCCGATGTGGCTCACCCCGAGGTCCCTGTCGACTCAGCAGGCTTTTCACTTCTTCTGCCTGCCTGCCCCCCAATAGTGGTGCAAAATGCAAAGTGGTCCTCTTCCCACCCTAGTATGCCTGCTCCACCTCCATTTACCTATACCTGCCGTGCCCGCCCAGGCAGTGGGCTGTATTATATTGTTTTTTAAACTTAACAACAACAAAAAAATCATGCTACTTAAATGTATATATATATATATATTTTTTTTTTTTTTTTTGAGACAGAGTCTCACTATGTTTCTCTTGGTAGAGTGCTGTGGTGTCACAGCTCACTCAAATTCTTAGGCTCAAACGATTCTCTTGTCTCATCCTCCCAAGCAGTTGGGACTACAGGCTCCCATCACAACACCCTGCTATTTTTTGTTGTAATTGTCATTGTTGTTTAGCTGGCCTGGGCCAGGTTTGAACCCACCACCTTCGGTGTATGTGGCTGGTGCCGTAACCACTGTACTATGGGTGCCGAGCCATACTTAAATATATTTCATGGAATAAATTTATCATCCTCCAGAAAACCAACTCTAAAAAAGGAACTGTTACTCAAATATTATATACCAGTATTGGTACAAATTACTGACTAAATTCTTTGCCAACAGGCAATTAAACCAAGGGATCATGAGACCTAGCTTTTGTTTTTGCACCTGGCTATTAAAAAGCAGTGTGCTTAAACAAAGCAAGAACTATTACTCAAATATTATATATTAGTATTGGTACAAAGTACTAACTAAATTCTTAGCCAGCGGTCAATTAAACCAAGAGGTCATGAGACCCAGCTTTTGTTTTTGGACCTGGCTATTTAAAAAGCAGTGTGCCCTTAAACAAATCTTTAAGCTTTGTTGGCCTTAAGGGTTTTTTTGTTTTGCATTTTGTTGTATTTTGGCTCTTCTGTGTGTGTAGATGTTTTTGATCTGCAAAGGTACTAGTTACTCTTTTTGGCCATATGATTATCTGTCAGGAATAGTGTATACTAGAATTATTCATCGTGTTTAAATATCACGGAATGCAAGTTAAACAAAAATTTCTACAGTCTATTACAGCAAGAAGAAAAACTAATATAATTATATCAGTGGTTGCTTAGAGAAGTAATTATCCAGATTATATTCCTGATTCCTCTTAAATTAGAATAAGAAGCATTTTGATTAAAAGATAACATTTATTTAGTGTAAACTTTTTTTTTAAATAGCACATTTGGCTCGGTGACTGTGGCTCAAGCGGCTAAGGTGCCAGCCACATACACCTGAGCTGGTGAGTTCGAATCCAGCCAGGGCCTGCCAAACAACAATGATGGCTACAGCCAAAAAATAGCCAGGCATTGTGATGGGTGCCTGTAGTTCCAGCTACTCGTGAGGCGGAGAATCACTTGAGCCGAAGAGTTGGAGGTTGCTTTGAGCTGCGATGCCACAGCACTCTACCCAGGGTGACAGCTTGAGGCTTTGTCTCAAAAAGAAGAAAGAAAAGAAATAACACAGTTATGTGGCTCAAAATTCAAAAGGCATATCCCTTATCTGAAATGTTTAGGACCAGAAATGTTAATAACTTTTTCAAATTTTGGTATATTTGCATTATACTTACTCCAAATTTGGAAATCCAGAATTCTTCCCTTTGAGCATGATGTTTTGGATCTCTGGATTTGGGATTCACATTCTGTGCAGTGAAAAATACCCTCCTTTCCCTTTTTGCCCTGTCAATTAGTTTACTCCTTGAAAAACTTATTTTGGTTTTGAGAGCCAGAGCCAGGGGCAGCGCCTGTGGCTCAGTGGGTAGGGCGCTGGCCCCATATACCAAGGGTGGTGGGTGCAAACCTGGCCCCAGCCAAACTGCAACAAAAAAATAGCTGGGCGTTGTGGAGGGTGCTTGTAGTCCCAGCTACTTGGGAGGCTGAGGCAAGGGAATTGCCTAAGCCCAGGAATTGGCGGTTGTTGTGAGCTATGTGATGCCACAGCACTCTACCAAGGTAGAGTGCGATAAAGTAACACTCTGTCTCTACAAAAAAAAAAAAAGGTCCTTCAGAATAAAGTAGCTAGGTGGTATCAGTTAATTAGCCTATAATGTCTCCAATATACCTCTAAGCTAAAAACTTGAAAATCAGTAGAATTTTTTAGTCCAAATTCAGCCTCAAAAATTCTGTATTCTAAATTAAGTATCACATATGAATACCTGAATACTTTCACAAGGCTTCTTTCTATAAGATTTTTTAAGTGATACTTTCTCCCCACCAAAAAAAAGGAAAACATTTTAGAAAATCACATACAATCAAAATGTTACAGCAGCACTCAGTATTAACAGTATCACATTTAAAAATAATATTGAATTTTATAGTTGTTGCCTTTATTTTGTATTATAAATTAAATGGTTTGATTCATTAGTGTGAACATTTTTATGAAGACAATCAAGATTTTTCAGATATGGACTTGTCTAACTTTCGTAAAGTAAAACTTTAGCCTATAAACTGTATATAGTCAAAAATTAATTGGCACTGCTTCTTTTCACAAAGAAGCATTCCAGTATCTCTTCTATTTACAACCGGAGCATACCTGTATTTTCAGTTTTTATCCCACCATACCAGTGGGATGAAGAGGTCACACTTAAATCTTTACAGCCCTTGACACTTTACTGTGCAGTAAGAATATGACGAGAAATTTCTCAAATACTTCATGGCAGAAAAGTTTCTCAGGCCCTCCTCTCCCCCATATAGCTGATTCTTTGCAACAAGGGAGAAAGGAAGCAAGTCCACCTTTCATGGCAAGTAACATGGTTTGAAATCAGACACGCAGAGATAAGAAAAGGAAATATGAGAAGTAAAGATGTCTTTCTGATGATCTTTCTGATGCCAAAATATAAAAGGTCAGAGAATAAGCAACTTTCCATTAAATTGTTAAATCTATTAATGTAGACCAAAACTTGAATGTGTATTCCCTATCATATTCCATATGATTTCCTTGGATAAAAGTTTAAATGTAATTAATAGCATGTTTTTGTGTATAGGAGGGGTATATTAATATACCTTGTAGTATATAAAGTATTTAAGAAAACCTACATCTTTTTTTTTTCTTTTCTTTGCTCAAGAATTCCTTAAGACTATGCCTTTTAAATTATAGACAATTTAATTTTATGAACAGATCAATTCCACAAACTACATAAAGACTCATATTTTGTCTCTACTAGTTAAATGTTAAAGAGCACAGATAAACAGTAATATAGACAATTTCTTAAAATTCACTTACCAGCTTTATATGCTATTGCATTTGAAGCAGGTACAGACTTCTTATAACAAAGAAACACACTCGAACCCCACTGTAAAATATAAATTAGGTTTATAAAAAGACAAGAAAATTTATTTTACTGAAAGCCATCTAAATATTTTGATTATTCAGGAGAATCTATTTAAAACTTATCTTTATCTAACAGACTATAAGTATAAACTATAGCAAAGAATAAAGTTGAAGACACTAAAATTGGGGCAGCACCTGTGGCATAGTGTGTAGGGCGCCGGCCCCATATACTGAGGGTGGCGGGTTCAAACCCGACCCTGGCCAAACTACAACAAAAAATAGCCGGGCGTTGTGGCCAGCACCTGTAGTCCCAGCCACTCAGGAGGCTGAGGCAGGAGAATCACCTAAGCCCAGGAGCTGGAGGTTGCTGTGTGATGTCACAGCACTCTACCGAGAGCGACATAGATTCTGTCTCAAAAAAAAAAAAAAAAACTAAAATTAGCTCAGCATCTGTAACTCAGTGAGTAGAGTGCTGGCCACATACATCAAGGCTGGTAGGTTGAAGCCATTATGGTGGGCGCTTATAGTCCCAGTTACTTGGAGGCTGAAGCAAGAGAATCACTTAAGCCCAAGTTTGAGGTTGCTGTGATGACCACAACACTCTACCGAGGGTAACATAGTGAGACTCGGTCTCAAAAATAAATCATAAAAATTAGAGAGCTAAAACTAATTAAGAAAAAGAAAATACAAAAGCAAAAGTCACTAAAGTATAAAATTGGAGTAAATTACAATAAACAGGAATCAAAAAAGTATCAAAAATGAAGTAACTTTATTCTTACCATTCCACAATTTAAGTTTTTGTCAACTTTACAGAAGGTATGAGGTGGTGTTTCTCCTTTACTGGTTACAATAACACAGATATCAGTTACAGCCAAAGAATTCTGGGGTCGAATTGGAGGAGCCCTTCGGTAAGTGATAAAGATTCTTTGTGAAGTAGTTGAACTATTGTTGACATTGGCACAGCGACCATAGGGTGTAGCTTGGATCACTTCACAGCCTGGAATAAGCCGTTCCTTCCCTTCATATAAAACTCTGCATGGCAGGGAGAGGAGAAATAGATATATACATACTTATGTTTAAGGTTACTGCTGGTTTTCTTCTTGAAACAAAAATTTTTTTAAAAATTTTGTTCTGACTAGGCTCTGGGTAAAAAAAGTTGGGTCTCTCCTATTGTTCCCCAAATCTTAATTACAAACTGAAATTAAAATTATTACTTTGGGAACTTTAATTCTCTGAACTATTTCAAAAGCTAAAATGTACTTTAAAAGGGATATAGGCTCAAACAACTTGATTTTTTTATTGCTTACTACAAGAAACACAAAAAAACAAAGGGGCAATACCAAAAACATTCTCAGTCAATTCCTAGAAGTTTTATTAAATATTATGATGGCTTCACAAAAATTTCCTTCATAATTCAAACTTTTACGTTTAAAAATCCTTTAACCTGGCTCGGCGCCTGTGGCTCAGCGGGCTAAGGCGCCAGCCATGTACACCTAAGCTGGCGAGTTCGAATCCAGCCCGGGCCCACCAAACAACAATGATGGCTGTAACCAAAACACGGCCGGGCGTTGTGGCGGATGCCTATAGTCCCAGCTACTTGGGAGGCGGAGGCAGGAGACTTGCTTGAGCCCAGGAATTGGAGGTTGCTGTGAGCTGTGATGCCACTGCACTCTATCCAGGGGTGACAGCTTGAGGCTCTGTCTCAAAAAAAAAAAAAAATCCTTTAACCAGAAATCATAAAACATTGTTTGAAGAAATTAAGACCCTAAAAGACAAGGCATCTCATGCTCATGGAAAAAAAGACAATATTGGTAAGATGACAGTATTATCCAAATAGATCTAAATAGTCAATGCAATTCCTATCTAAATAGGAACTGATGGCTCAGCTCCTGTAGCTCACGCAGCTAAGGCACCAGCCACATACACCAGAGCTGGCAGGTTCAAATCCAGCCCAGGCCTGCCAAACAACAATGACAACTACAGCTAAAACACAGCCAGGCGTTGTGGTGGGTGCCCGTAGTCCCAGCTACTTGGGAGGCTGAGGAAAGAGAATCCCGTAAGCCCAGGAGTTGAAGGTTGCTGTGAGCTGTGATGCCATGGCACTCTACCCAGGGAAACAGCTTGAGGCTCTGTCTCAAAAAAAAATAGGAGCTGACAACCTGACTGGAGGCAGCAGCACACACCTGTAATCCTTGCACTCTGGGAGGTCAAGGTGAGTGAATTTCTTGAGCTCAGGAGTTTCAGACCAGCCTAAGCAAGAGTGAGACCCCATCTCTACTAAAATAGAAAAATTAGCCAGGCATTGTGGCAGGCGCCTGTAGTCCTAGCTACTGGGGAGACTGAGGCATGAAGATCTCTTGAGCCCAAGAGTTTGAGGTTCCTGTGAGCTATGACAACACCATTGTAGTATCATGATAAACTTTGAATAGATGAGAAGTTGCTTCCTATTAATGAGCAAAGATAGTGGTTTCTTAAGACGATATCCACTTGCAGTAAAAATGCTATGAACATTGTTGAAATGACAATAAAAGATTTACTATATTATATAAACCTAGTTGATAAAGTAGAAGCGGTTTGAGGAGGAAAATACTCCAACTTTGAAAGAAGTTTTACATGAGCGAAATGCCATCAAACATCATTACATGCTACAAATAAATTTTTTTTTTTTGTAGAGACAGAGTCTCACTCTACCGCCCTCGGTAGAGTGCCGTGGCGTCACACAACCTCCAACTCCTGGGCTTAGGTGATTCTCTTGCCTCAGCCTCCTGAGTGGCTGGGACTACAGGCGCCCAGCACAACACCCAGCTATTTTTCTGTTTTGCAGTTCAGCTGAGGCTGGATTTGAACTCACCACCTTCGGTATATGGGGCTGACACCCTACTAGATGAGCCACAGGTGCCGCCCAACTACAGATACATTTTTTATAATATGAGTCAATCAATGCAGCAAACTTCATTATCATCTTCTTGTAGGAAATTGCCACAGCTACTCCCAAACTATCAACACTACGGCCAGGCACAGTGACTCACACCTATAATCCTAACACTCTGATATTCCATGCAACAGGAAACAAAAAAGAACTACGTAGCTATACTTATATCAGATAAAATACACTGTAAGTCAAAGACTTTTTAAAAAAAAGATAAAGAGGCTCAGCACCTGCAGCTCAAGTGGCTGGGGCACCAGCTACACACACCAGAGCTGGAGGGATCGAATCCCGCTTGGGCCCGCCAAACAACGACAACTACAACTTAAAAAAATAGCCAGGTGTTGGGTGGTGCCTGTGGTTCAGTGAGTAGGGCGCAGGCCCCATGTACCGAGGGTGGTGGTTTCAAACCTGGCCCCAGCCAAACT
Source organism: Arctocebus calabarensis (assembly GCA_963573935.1). Taxonomy (NCBI): domain Eukaryota; kingdom Metazoa; phylum Chordata; class Mammalia; order Primates; family Lorisidae; genus Arctocebus; species Arctocebus calabarensis. Next base: position 13,478 of record CAUYON010142262.1, read on the forward strand.
GCAACAACAACAACAAAAAAAAATTTTTTAAAAAAGCCAGGCCTTGTGCAGACGCCTGTAGGTTCAGCTACTTGGGAGACTGAGGCAAGAGATTTTCGCTAAAGCCCATGACTTTGAGGTTGCTGTGAGCTACACCACCACTCTACACAGGGTGGCAGCTTGAGACTCTGTCTCAAAAATAAATAAATAAATAGAGTCACTATACAATAATGAAGAGGTCAATTCAAGAAGAGAATATAACAATTATAAATATCTATGCACCCAACTCTAAAGCTCCCAAGGATATAAAGCAAACATTAATATGATTGATCTAAGAGAGAGAAAGCCTGCAATATAATAACAGTATAGGACATTAACATCTCTCTCTCAAGAATAGATTGAGGAACATCCAACCTTTTGTCTTTTCTGCCACACATTAAAAGAGTAGGAGTTAACTTGGGCCATGCATTCAATACACAAACACTAATGAAAGCAGATGAGCAAAAGAAATGTTTCATACATACCTCTTATGATATCTGAAACCACAGATAAGCAAAACAGTTCTCCAATAATCTGCTTGCTGCCCATGGGCTGCAGATTGGAAACCTCTGGATACATCATCCAGACAAAAATCAACAAAGATACACTCCACACTTCACCTACTAGGCCTAACAGATATTTATACATTTCACCAAACTGTTGCAGAATATACACTGTTTTTCATCAGCACAGGGAACATTTCCCAGAATAGACCACGTTAGGCCAGAAAACACATAGGAACAAATTCAAAGAAGCAGAAATCATATCAAGCATCTTTTCTGACCACAATGGAATAAAAAGAGAAATCAATAACAAAAGGAACTCCAGAAAATATACAAATAAATGTAAATTAAAGAATATGCTATTGAATGACCAATGGGTCAATGAAGAAATTAAGAAGAAAATTTATTTTTTTGTTTTTTTGAGACAGAGTCTCACTATGTCGCCCTTGATAGAGTACCGTGGCACCACAGCTCACAGCAACTTCAAACTCTTGGGCATAAGTGATTCTCTTGCCTTGGCCTCCCAAGTAGCTGGGACTACAGGTACTAGCCACACGCCCGGCTATTTTTTTGCTGTAGTTGTCATTGTTGTTTAGCTGGCCCGGGCCAGGCTCAAACCTACCAGCCTCAATGCATACAGCTGGTGCCATAACTACTGTGCTATGGGCACTAAGTCCATATGATTTTTTTTTCAATAGATGCCAAAAAAAGTATTTGATAAGGCCAGTGGTGGGTCACATCTGTAATCGTAGCACTGTGGGAGACTGAGGCAGGAAGATCGGCTTGAGCCTAGGCGTTTGAGGTTTCTGTGAGCTAGACTGAGGACATGGCACTCTAGCCTGAGCAACAAAGCAATACTCTGTCATAAGATAAACAAATGACCAACAGATACCTAACAAAACGCTCAGCATCATTATCATCAGAGAAATGCAAATCAAGACGATGAAATTTCATTTCACCTCAGTTAAAATACAGAATTAACCTAAGTGCCCATGAAATGAATCAATATACATACATACATATATATATTCCTCCCTCCCCCAACCTGACGGGTTGGAATCCAGCCTGGGCCCACCAACAACAATAATGGCTGCAACCAAAAAATGGCCGAGTGTTGTGGCGGGTCCCAGCTACTTGGGAGGCGGAAGCAAGGGACTCACTTGAGCCCAGGAATTGGAGGTTGCTGTGAGCTGTGATGCCACAGCACTCTATCCAGGGTGACAGCTTGAGGCTCTGTCTCAAAAAAAAAAAAAAAAGACAAACATCTGAGGTGATGAATATCCCAAGTACGCTGGTTTGATCTTCACAAATTATATGAATGTATTAAATCCTCACATACATTCTACTATGTACATCTACTAAGTATTACACATCTATAAAAATAAAACTACATTCCTTAGTTGTAAACACCCTCCTCCCAGCACTAAAAACCATACAGTACAATATTATTTAAAAGAGCCTGCTCCTCCAGACTTGGCACCGATTGCTCAGTGGCTAGGGCACCAGCCACATATACTGGAGCTGCCAAACAACAGCGACAACTACAACAATAACAAAAAGCCAGGCTTTGTGGTGGGCGCCTGTAGTTCCAGCTACTTGGGAGGCTGAGGCAAGAGAATCGCTTAAGCCCAAGAGTTTGAGGTTGCTGTGAGCTGTGATGGCACAGCACTCTACTGAGGGTGACAGCTTGAGACTCAGTTAAAAAAAAAAAAAAAGAAAACAATAGGGTGATGCCTGTGGCTCAGTGAGTAGGGCGCGGGCCCCATATGCCAAGGGTGGCAGGTTCAGACCCAGCCTGGCCGAACTGCAACAAAAAAATAGCTGGGCATTGTGGCAGGCGCCTGTAGTCCCAGTTACTCGGGAAGCTGAGACAAGAGAATTGCCTAAGCCCAGGAGCTGAAGGTTGCTGTGAGCCATGAAGCTATGGCACTCTACCAAGGGCGACAAAGTGAGACTCTGTCTCCAAAAAGAAAAAAACAAAAAACAGCCTGCTCCTTTGTTAAGTGAGTTCAGGGCTTCCTAAAAACTCATTATATAATCCAGTAGCACCTTAAAATTATAGTGTCATTTACTATAGCTTTTTGTTCTTTCACATTTAATTAATAAGCTTATCTGTTGAGTACAACAGAAAAGTAATGCCTTTTTCAGGGTCTAATGCCTTCATTTCAATATTCTTTTGTAAGGAAATGATCTCACTATTCAAGTATAATGCAGAGAAATTCAGTAAAGGTGGATACTGAAGGGCAGCGCCTATGGCTCAGTGGGTAGGGCGCTGGCCCCATATACCAAGGGTGGCGGGTTCAAACCCAGCCCCAGCCAAACTACAATAATAACAATGAAAAAAAATAGCCAGGCATCCTGGCAGGCACCTGTAGTCCCAGCTACTCCGAAGGTTGAGGCAAGAGAATTGCCTAAGGCCAAGAGTTTGAGGTTGCTGTGACTGTGACACCACAGCACTTTGTACCAAGGGCAACAAAGCAAAACTCTATCTCAAAAAAAAAAGAGTGGATACTGAAATGTAATAAATTACTATACTTGATCATTAGTAACAAATAATAATAAAACAAATAATAAAATAATATCAAGATTTCAAATTTCTGTTCCCATGAACTTCTCTTCAAGATAGCAAAAGAAAATAAGTCACCATACCCAATATCTGTAAGGGGTGGTTTATCTCTCCCTCTCTTATAACAGAGGTAAAGTTCTGGGCTTTTCAGACTTCCATAGTTCAAATTCGCTTGGAGAGCTGATGGAGTGGCTTCAACACAGGTGTAACCTTCCGGGACTGCTTCCCCAGCTGACTTGATAATAACAGCAATATCTGTAATTGGAGCTTTACGTCCAGTTGACTTAGTGTCTAAACGATTTACTTCTTGATCCAAAAGAGTAGATGTATCAGTGAGACCTGCCACAACAAAGTAGTCTGTCACTCTCAGTCCTTTGTCTTCTATCATGGCTGCTATTTGATTTCCTAGAAGAGAGAGAGAGAAAAAGACATCGATTTAATTAAATGCTTTATCCTGACTCACTAAAATTATAATAACCTTGAGTTAGCAATGACCAATCAGCACTCTTCCCAGTTGGATTTATAATCAAACTGTCATTCTGCGAAGGACATTGCTTTTATCTTTTCAGCTTTTACCTGATACAAGGTCCAAATTAATAGCACCGGTTCATTTGTAACACAACCATGATCCTTTCTTGTGCCTGAGGCTCCATTAAGAATAAACAAACTGGCTCAGCACCTGTGGCTCAATGGACTAAGGCACCAGCCATGTACACCTGAGCTGGTGGGTTCGAATCCAGCCCAGGCCCACTAAACAACAATGACAACTGCAACCAAAAAATGGCCGGGCATTGTGGCCGGCGCCTGTAGTGGAGGCAAGAGACTCTCTTGAGCCCAGGAGCTGGAGGTTGCTGTGAGCTGTGATGCCACAGCACTCTATCCAGGGTGACAGCTTGAGGCTCTGTCTCAAAAAAAAAAAAAAAGAATAAACAAACTGTCAGAGATGAGCTATGGTGCCTTCCGTTAAGCAAAATGCACGTAATGAACAATATTCAGACTATTTAAAAAATATTCCTCTTGTAAGTTACAGGAGTCCTACAGCTAAATGTCACATTGAAACAAACTGAACGTACCATGTATTAGTCAAGGTCTAACACAGAAAATAGTAATAAATATCATCAAAGACTCCTTTAAGTAATCCAGTTAGGACTCTTATCTCTTATAAGCAATACACTTTACATAATAAACACCATGTAAAATATGCAAATTTAAGAATTATTAAACGCAAGTGGGCACCCGTGGCTCAAAGGAGTAGAGCGCAAGCCCTATATGCCAGAGGTGGTGGGTTCAAACCCACCCGGTCAAAAAAACCTGAAAAAAAAAAAAAAAAGATTTATTAAATACCTCATATGTAATTATCGGATAGAGCATAAAAAACTACAACCACCAGGCTCGGTGCCTATAGCTCAGGGCCTAGTGCGCCAGTCATATACACTGGAGCTGGCAAGTTCAAACCCAGCCCAGGCTTGCCAAACAACAATGACAACTACAACCAAAAAATAGCTGGGCACCTGTAGTCCCAGCTGCTTATAAAGCTGAGGCAATAGAATCACTTAAGCCAATGGTTCTCTATCTTCCCAATGCCGTGATGTATTTTTACTGTTACAAAGGGGTTGCGACCCAGAAGTTGAGAACCACTGGCTTAAGTCCTAGAGTTCGAGGTTGCTATGAGCTGTGATGCCATGCCACTCTATGCGGGGTGACAGCTTGAGACTTTGTGTCAAAAAAAAGTAAACCACCAAAAAAGAAAAAAAAATGTATATAAAATACACATTAAGTGACTTAGGTGCTATACAGTAAATATTCCTGACTGAATATTTCTAATACCTTTAAACTCAATACCTCTAAGAATAAAATTAAACTTCTATTCCAAACAGAAAGCATAAAAAAAAAAGAAAAAAGGCAAAAAATGAAGCACCAACTTTCAAATATTTGCACTTTTTTTAAATGTTTATTTTTTTATTTAGATTATTTTTATTTATTTATTTATTTTCAGACAGTTTCACTTTGACGCCCTTGGTAGAGTGCCATGGCATCAAAGCTCACAGCAACCTCAAACTCTTGGGCTCAAGTATTTCTCTTGCCCCAGCCTTCCAAGTAGCTGGGCCTATAGGTGCCCACTACAATGCCGAGCTATTTTTTTTTTTTTTTTTTTGACAGAGCCTCAACCTGTCACCCTGGATAGAGTGCTGTGGCATTACAGCTCACAGTAACCTCCAATTCCTGGGCTCAAGCGAGTCTCCTGCCTCCACTTCCCAAGTAGCTGGGACTACAGGCACCCGGCCATTTTTTGGTTGCAGCTGTTGTTGTTTGGCGGGCTCAGGCTGGATTCGAACCCGCCAGCTCAGGTATATGTGGCTGGTGCCTTAGCCCATTGAGCCACAGGCGCCGAGCCAATGCCCAGCTATCTTTAAAGAGAGGGTCTCAACCTTGCTCAGGTTGGTCTCAAACTCCTGAGCTCAAGCAATCCACCCACGTTGGCCTCCCAGACTGCTAGGATTACAGGCGTGAGCTACCTCACCTGGCCAATATTTACAATTTTTAAAAATAATTTTATTGGGTCAGTGCCTGTAGCTCAGCAGCTAGGGCACCGGCGACATATACCGGAGCTGGCGGGTTCGAAACCAACTTGGGCCTGTGAAACGACAATGACAACTACAACCAAAAACTAGCCGGGCATTGCAGAGGGCACCAATAGTCCCAGCTACTTGGGAGACTGAGGCAAGAGAATTGCTTGAGCCAAAGAGTTTGAGGTTGCTATGAGCTATGACAGCCACAGCAGTCTACTAAGAGCAATAAAGTGTCTCTGTCTTGGGCAACACCTGTAGCTCATCAAGTAGAATGCTGGCCCCATACACCAAAGGTGGTGGGTTCAAACTTGGCCTCGGCCGACCTGGAAAACAGAAAAATAGCTGAGACATTGTGGTGAGTGCCTGTAGTCCCAGCTACTCAGGAAGCTGAGGCAAGAGAATCGCCTAAGCCCAGGAGTTGGAGGTTACTGTGAGCTGTGTGACGCCATGGCACTCTACCGAGGGCGATAAAGTGAGATTCTGTCTCTACAAAAAAAAAAAAAAAAAAGTGTCTGTCTCAAAAAAAAAAAGAAATTTGTCCTCTCCTCCCTGCAACATCCTCATGCTCCCTTGCAGCCATGGCTTTGGCAACCATGGATTTTCTTTTCTATCACTACAGTTTTGCCTTTTCTAGAATTTAATATAAGTGGAATCATCCAGTACATATTCTTTTGTGTCCAGCATCTTAGAATTGGCAAAATGCTTTGAGATTCATCCATGTATAATTGTAGTTAGTTCTTTATTATTGCTGAAGACCATTCAATTGTATGATATTATGACCATTTGTTCATCCATTCACCAGTTCATGGACATTGGCTTTTTTCCAGTTTTTGCCCAATATGAATACAACTTTTATGAATGTTTGAGTTAAATCAAATGTTACATCTTTTCACTTTTTTCTTTTTTGGTAGTTCTCTTAATTTCAAAATATTAATTAAGGGCGGCGCTATGGATCAGTGGGTTGGGCGCTGGCCCCATATACAAAGGGTGGTGGGATCAAACCTAGCATCAGCCAAACTGCAACAAAAAATAGCAGGGCACTGGGTGTTGTGGCAGGCGCTTGTAGTCCTAGCTAGTCAGGAGACTGAGGCAAAAGAATTGCCTAAGCCCAAGAGCTAGAGATTGCTGTGAGCTATGATGGCCTCAGCACTTTACCGAGGGTGACAAAGTGAAACTCTGTCTCCAAAAAAAAAAGATACTAACTTTATTTCCTTTGAATACTTATCTAGAAATGGGATTGCTGAATCATATGGTAGTTTTTTTGTTTTTGTTTTTTTGTTTTTTTTGAGACAGAGCCTCAAGCTGTCACCCCGGATAGAGTGCCAAGGCATCACAGCTCACAGCAACCTCTAGTTCCTGGGCTCAAGCGAGTCTCTTGCCTCCGCCTCCCAGGTAGCTGGGACTACAGACGCCCGCCACAACGCCTGGCCATTTTTTGGTTGCAGCTATCATTCTTTGGTGGGCCTGGGCTGGATTCAAACCTGTCAGCTCAGGTGTACGTGGCTGGCACCTTAGCCCATTGAGCCACAGGCACCAAGCCCATATGGTAGTTTTATTTTTAACTTTTTAAGGCATCTCCATAAGGTTTTACATTAATGGGTACACTCACACACATACCCACCAATAATGTACAAGAATTCCCCTTTCTTTACATCCTTGTCAATAATTTTGTATTAACAAAAGCTTACAAAGAAAAATTAAGATAAAATTACTTGTAAAAATCACTAGATACATAGTTTAAAAAACTCATTTTCCAACTACAGCTAAAATAATCTGTCAGAATCAATTTTACGTCACTTTACAATTTTGCAACTGCATACACTGTTACAAATAAATGCCTTGACCATCAACAAAACACTCTAAACTTCAATCCACAAAAGATTTTTTTTTAACCTTCAAAAATACCTGTGTGTTCCCTGGTGTCTCAAACCATACAAAATGAACAATGTACTCTGTTAAACTACAAAGAAAGTATAGTTTCATCTGAGTTATTTGCTACATTGAAGCAATTTAAAATAGTCTTGGTGATTCCCTTTAAGAAAAAATTATCAAAATCAGACTGGCTGGGTCACAGCACTACAAAATTGAAATCATTTCAGATAAAAATCAGTTCCTCTTTAAGCACACAAAACAATGTAATTCTCTACTGTGGTACCCACCACTGAAAGTTTTTGTAAAGGAGGCTGCAAAGACAAACGTCTACAGAACATCAGGCAGGATATTAAGAGTCGTGGGAACTAGAGAGGATGCAGACAGTCACTATTAGTAGGATCCATCCAATAATTGCCAAATGAACTACAACAAAAAAAAAAATTAGAACTTCCTTTCTGCCATCTTAAGAGAAGCCAGAAATCAAGATTTTTATGTAAATCTCCAAGTTATAAAATATTAGCAAATAAAAATTCTTAAATACTAAGAAATCCAAACAAAACACATAAGCAGAGTATATCCACTCCAGCGATTAAAAGTCTGAAGAACAGCTTCTAAAGTCTAAAAAAATATAGAGAGAGCTGGCAAAATGTCTAGCTTCACCATTAAAAGCTACATGAGCAAATGGACCTTACTACACATTAATCTGATAATATAACCAAATAGAAGGAGATGAAAAAAAGAACTAATCCAAATAACTTTTTAACACAGTACTCTGACATAAAGAATTGAAAAGCGGCTCAGCGCCTGTGGCTCAACAGGCTAAGGTGTCAGCTACGTACACCTGAGCCGGCAGGTTCAAATCCAGCCCAGGCCTGCCAAACAACAATGACGGCTGCAGCCAAAAAATGGCCGGGCATTGTGGCAGGTGCCTGTAGTCCCAGCTACTTGGGAGGCAGAGGCAGGAGACTCACTTGAGCCCAGGAATTGG
>CAUYON010142263.1:0-36013 GCA_963573935.1 Arctocebus calabarensis
CCAGGAATTGGAGGTTGCTGTGAGCTGTGATGCCACAGCACTCTATCCAGGGTGACAGCTTGAGGCTCTGTCTCAAAAGAAAGAAAGAAAGAAAGAAACTAGCCTAAACAATAATGAGATCCCATTTCTACTAAAAATCAAAAAAAGGAAAACTAGCTGGGGGTCTGCAGGCGCCAGTAGTGCCAGGTGCTCGGGAGGCTGAGGCAAGAGAATCACTTAATTCCAGGAGTTTGAGCTTGCTGGGAGCTATGCTGATGCCAGGCACTCTACCCAGGGTGACAGAGTGAGACTCCGAATAAAAAGAAAAAAATAAATTGACTTTTTTGAAGGAAATGACCCTCTCTGCATAAAATACGGTTTCTCTTTTCTCCTGAGAGCACAAGTAGACAGATTATATATCTTAGCCTCATCTACAGTTAGGTTTGTCTAGGTTGCTAAATTCTCTACAAGCGAAAGTGAGATGAATTAACATTCATGTTTAGCCTCTAAAACCCCCTTTAACATTTCCTCCAAAGTCTGCTTCCATCTGGCTGGCTAGATGCAGGCAATCATGAAGTCCTATGGGGTTGCAGAATCACAAGATGGAGGGTCTTTTACTCATGATGTGGAGAGCTGCTGGTGACATCTACCCTATATTACTACGTGGATTATAAGTAAGCTTTTATTATTATACAACCATTGTCATTTGAGTACCCTTGGTTTAGACTATTGTAACTAGTAAACCTTCTGTTTCTGTTTTGTTGAGAGGTTTTATTTCAATCAACAATGAGTGCTAAATTATATCAAATTGCTTTTCAGTATACAGGAAGATGATACATTTTTTTTCTTTGTTGGATGAATATGGTAGTTTATATTGTTAATATAAAAATCCTACTTTCATTTCTGGAATACTTCTTGGTTGTCCATGATATGCTGTTATTCTTTTTATATACTATGGATTCTGCTTACTAATATTTCATTTGAATTATTGCTTTGATACTTATAAATGAGATCAGTTACTAATTTTTTATTATTATTCTTTTCAGGTTTTAATATTACTGATTTCATAAAATGAACCTGAAATGTTGCTTTCTGTGATAGGTCCCCTCTGAGATGGCACAAATTCCTGGTATTCTTGCTTTTGTGGGCTAGACTTACTCCTTTCTATTGAATAGGACATGGTAGACTGATGGGATGTCCCTTTCAATATTAAGTTATAAAAAGACTGGCTTCTAACTGGCATGCTGACTTTTGCTTTCTCTCAGATTGTGTGTTTTGGGGGAAGCAGCTGCTATGTCATGGAGGCATTTTTTTGTCGAGAAGAAACTCAAATGAACTTGGAAGGAGATCTGAGGCTCACTAAAAGCCATGTGAATGGGCTTGTAAGTAGACACTACTTACCCAGTTGAACGTCAAGGTGACTGCATCCCCTACCAACATCTTGACTGTAGCCTGCTGAGAAATGGATCCCAAACCATCCAGTTCAGCCACTCTGGATTTCTGACCAACCAACTGTGAGAGAATAAATTGTGTTGTTTTCAGCCACTAAGTTTGGTATGAATTGTTATGCAATAATAGATAACTAATATGCTTTCTTCTGATATATTCTGGATAAGTTTAATAACACAGGAGTTACCTTTTGAAAAAAATTCTGGCTAAAATAGCCTATGAAAACTTCTTAATGTGATAACATTTTTATGATTTTAGTTTTAGACTAGTAATGTTTATCAATTAATTGGTTTAGTTTTGCAATCTATTCTGACAGAGTTAGAACTAAAAGGTATCTTTTGTGTTTACCTGTATTTACAACAGATCCTTTAATATAACTGAACTTTCTCCTTTCTATCCCATTCTTCTTAGTTTTTCCTAATGTTACCTTAGGTTTTAGATAAAACTTATTAGGTTTACATGTACACTACATTTAGATTGAAAAATTTAACATCAGCTTTCAGTTTTTTAAAACTTCCTCTCAAGTTCTTTTATTATTTTAATAGTGGAGACTTTTGAACACATGCAAAAGTAGACAGTATATCATTATATATAAATAGTATAATAAACTCCCATATTTATTATTCTTAGCCCCAACAACCATGAATCTATGACCCTTCCATACTCCTCCATTCCTCATATCATTTGGCAGAAAATTCTAGATATTATATTTCCTTCATAAATATTTCATTATGATCCCTAAAATATCAGAACTTCAAAAACCCATGCAACTAAAAGTAATTTCTTAATGTTATCAAACACTGAATACATGTATTTAAATTTCTGATTATCTCATAAAAGTCTTTTTTTTGCTATTTCTATAATTTTGTCAATTCAAGAATATTATATGAAGGAAATTATACAGTATATAGATTTTGGGGATTACCTTTTTTCTTTTTCCAAACACGTAATTCCTTTGGGATTCATCCAACTTATGTGTATCACTAATTATTTTTTTAATTTGCCAAGTAGTCCTAGTGAGGATGTCCACAGTTTATGGAACCATTTACTAATTAGAGGTGAGCTGAATTGTTTTCAGGTTTTGGCCATTACAAATAAAGTTCCTATGAACATTTATGCACAGATTTTTGTGTAAACACAAATTTTCATTTCTATGGGATAAATGCCAAAGAGCACACCTGCTGGGTTCTATGGTCACTGTGTAGTTATTGTAGCACAGTTTTACCTATTATACATGTAAAACAGCTTTGTAAATGCAGTGTTCAATTTTAGTTAAATGACAGTCAACACACTTTACAACTTTACTAACCATGTTTTTTTTACTTCAAGTACCACACATTAACACTTAAAACTGTTATAGAGAGAACATATGGGAACTGTAGGAGTGATCCACGAAGCGCCAGCGTGGCACACCAGGCTTAATTAATTAATTAAACAGTCACATACCAATGGGGGTCAGGGAAAGTTTGTTTTTTTATGTCCCCGATTTCCTTCCCATTGGTTCAAGACTTTAAACTGTGGTTGTTGGGGGGGAGGTGGATGAGGGTCACAGGTCACTTGTGGATTGCTTGAGTTTCAGATAATGAGTAGCTTACCTCTTATCTATTGTCGCACAGAAGAAATATTAGACTACCCTTTGTAAACTTTTTCTTCTCTTTGAATTTTTACAGTAATTCTTCATTAGCACAGTTAAAAAGGGGGGGTAGGCTTTATTCATTATTTTTTGCCTGAAGTATGATGAATCTTTAAAAAAGACAAGTCATAAAACTGTTCTTGTGCTAACTCTTGGATTATCACTTCATCCACTTATTTAGTAACTATTTATTAAGTACCTACTATGTGTTAGGACCTGTGCTGGGTGCTCAGGACATTGCAGTGAACATGTAATATGACTTTTTAATTTAAAAAATATTTTTAACAGCTTTTGGGGAGTATAATTTACATACCATAAAATTCACCCATTTTAAACATAAAACTCGATTTTTGGTAAATTTGCAGAATTTTGCAACCATTACCAAAATCCAGTGATAGAACATTTATGTCACCCCAAATATATCCTCGTGCCCATTTATAGTCACACCCTATTTCACACATTTCTAACATTAGAAAGCCATGCTTCTCATTTCTGTCTCACTGATTTTGCCATTCCTGAATATTTTTTAAAAAAGGAATCATATAGTATGTGATATTTGGCATCTTATTTCTTTCACTTCCTGTAGTGTTTCTCAGGTTCATCCGTGTTTCTTCCATGTTGTAGCATGTGACAATACTTAGTTCCTTTTCTTCACATCTTTGCCTACACTTGTTACTATCTGTTTCTTTTTTATTACAGCCAATCTAGTAAGTGGGAAGTGGCATCTTTTGTTATATCTCTGTCTGGTTTTGACATCAGGGTATTATTGGCCTCATAGAAGAGGGTGGGAAGTATTTCCTTCTCCTCTATTTTCTAAGAGTTTGTGAAGGATTGGTATTTTTATTCTTTAAATGTTTGATTAAATTTACCAGTGATGCCATCTGGGCCTGGGCTTTTCTATGTGTAAAGATTTTAATTACTAATTCAGTTTTTTGACTGTTTATAGATCTAATCAGATTTTCTATTCTTTTCTTGAATCGGTTTTAATAAATTTTCTCTTCTAGGATTTGTTTGTTACATCTGAGTTGCTCAATTTATGAGTGTGAAGTTGTTTGTAGTATTTCCTTATAACACTTCTATTTTAAGGGTAATACTGATGTCCCCTTTTCCACTACTGTTCTGGATAATTTGTGTCTTTTGTCTTTTTCTCTTGGTCATTATAGCTAAAGGTTTGTCATTCTTGTTATTTCAACAGAATTGACATTCCAGACCACCAGAAGTATGTGAAAGCTTACTAAGGCCCATTCTAGCTTCTGTTTCAGGAGTTTCCCTGTTGCATTTCTGGTTAGTCTCCTAGTCTATGGCTTTCTCCAGCCAGTATTGTGACCTCTTGTTGGCTGCCAAGTTGGCCTTCGGTGAATATTTACCATAGAGATAACTGCTGTTTTTAAACAATGCCCCAGCTCCAAGTAAGGAGGAGATTGGGAGCTGCACCGGGTTTTTAACCTTGGTTGTCCAATAGTTTTTCTTCAATAAATGCATCTCAGTTTGTTGTGTGCCCTTTGACATTTTCTAGAGTTCTACTATTGTGTTATTGACAATTTGTCCAGCTTTATCATTGCTTTTTGCAGGGGAGGCGATTTGCCAAGCTTTTCACGTAGCCATTCTGGAAGTGAAGATACAATCTCTATGGACTTCATGATCTGGTATGAAAGACTTTCTATTCCATCTATTCTTTTTTTTTTTTGGAGACAGAGCCTTAAGCTATCACCCTGGGTAGAGTGCCATTGTGTCACAGCTCATAGCAACCTCTAAGTCTTGGGCTTAAGCGATTCTCTTGCCTCAGCCTCCTGAGTAGCTGGGACAACAGGCACTCGCCACAATGTCCCGCTATTTTCTTGTTGAAGTTGTCATTGTTATTTAGCTGACCCAGGCCGTGTTTGAACCTTCCAGCCAAGGTGTGTGTGGCCGGCGCCATAACCTCCCAAGTAGCTGGGACTACAGGCATTCACCACAATGTCCGGCTGTTTTTTGGTTATAGTTGTCATTGTTTGGCAGGCCCAGGCTGGATTCAAACCCGCCAGTTCTGGTGTATGTGGCTGGCACCTTAGCCGCTTGAGCTACAGGTGCCACCCTATTCCATCTGTTCTTATTCCAGTTTTGAAAATGCCAATGGAATGTATTTTGGATTTCTACTCCATACTTTCCATTGTTTCATCTCATGTAATTTTCTTCTCTTTGTCATTTTCTTTTCATTCTAAGAGAACTTCTGACAAATCACATTACAGGTTTGACTTCTAGTTTTTAATTTCTCCAAGCATGGTTTTATTTCTGTTGATTCTTTTTGAAATGTTTTTCCTTAAAGTGGTTCTTTTTTCCTCTTCGTCTTACTCTCTTCTCATTCCACTGCCTGTTTGACTTTTGCTACTTTTTCTATTAAGGCTCTTCTCTTTCTATTATTTTCTGCTCCTGGTTTATGATGATAGTTCCTTCTTGTTCTCTACTGAGGAGGATACCAAACAACTTTAAACAGTTAGTCTCTTTCTTCATGGTGCTTCTCTCATGCCATTGCTCTTAATACTTTCCACAGACCCTCTATTGGTTTTGTTCTTTATTCATCTCTTAATTAGAGGAGACCAATCAGAGGTCTTTTTTTTTTTTTTTTTTTTTTTGAGGAATGAAATGCGTGGACTTTCCTGTCTCCAACCTCTATGTACCATGTGGTAATCATACTTCTTTATTTGATCCATCACTGAGAGGGCATCTTTTTAGAAGATTACTGTTCAAATCTCCAGTTTTCAGCTGGCTTTCATTTTTGGTAATTTTACTTTATTCAGATGACATTTTTTCCCCATTCTAGTTATTTGTTTCCTTGATACTCTGGTGGGGTTTAGTAAAACCCATAGTTTCTGCAGTAAAAAGCTACAGTGTTTTTTCCTATCTTGTCCTTGGTTGAAAGCATAGAAATGCTAATTTTCTACCTACTTATTTCACAAAATTTCCCCTGAAAGCTGTGTTCTCTAAATGGATAAAAGAAGATTGGCAGGAGAAAGAGATATAGAATATTTCTCTGCCTGCCTCAGAAATATGGATTTTTATCATAAACAAATAATGGTAGGATTTTTCAAGGTCATGATGTATTTGAACCCTGAATCATGGGGCCAAAAGTGGGAAAAATGTGGTAGGTGTATTTTGCCTTTTTGTTTGTTTGTTTTGAGTTGAACTTTATTTCATGAACTATCTGGGTTTATTTTGTTTAATAAGGTTTGTTTGATGGAGGATGGGCCAGTGTCCTGATTCCAAGTTCACTGTTCTTCTGTCCCTTATGCTGCTATCATGGTGGAGGGACCCAACACTGCCTGGGAACTTATATATTCTTTCTTCTTTTGGATGCTGGGCTTTGAAATATTTTTCTCCTATTAATCTACAGTTTCAAGGAATAATTAATTTCCCCAAATTCATCAGAAAATATGTGATGCCAACTTAAACTTCTGATAATTTATGAGATAATCAGGGTTATTTAAAGAGTTGATTGACTTTAAAACCAAAGAAGGCAGACTG
Source organism: Arctocebus calabarensis (assembly GCA_963573935.1). NCBI lineage: Eukaryota > Metazoa > Chordata > Mammalia > Primates > Lorisidae > Arctocebus > Arctocebus calabarensis. Next base: position 6,563 of record CAUYON010142263.1, read on the forward strand.
TAACCCATCACAGACTCTGTAGGAAAGACTGTGTTGGGCTAATATGTGACATTTCTATAGGCCTTTAGAAACATTGATACTCAATCCAAATATCCCATTTTTAACTCTGCAGAGGCCTAGGAGTCTGGAGACCTCATGGCTGGGATTTCCTGTATCCTCGATGATCCAAAGTGGCAGAACTTGGGCATAAGCTGGGATTGTCAGCAAGGAGAGACAACAGGCTATCACTGTGGTGTTCTCTTTATGCTTTAAGCAAGATGAACACAACACAGGGCATAGTAGTCAGTCTGACAGATTATTGCAGATTATCCACTAACTGTGAAGGGTAACATGACTTTTTTCAGTTTAGCATTTATCTTTAAATATATATACTCAAATATATATGTGTGTGTGTGTGTGTGCACATATGCACTCACACACAAGCCTCTGAATTAGTTTCAGCATAGCCTACATCAATGATGAGGTACTCACTGAGTGCCTTCAATAAAAAAGTCATCGCGCTTCATGAGATAACATCAAACAGACTCCAGACAGCCTCTTATCTTAAGGTATACAATAGTGTAGCATAACTCAAGCCTAAAGGAGAAGTTAAAGCCTTAGGTAATAGTAGCAACAGTAGCATGTTAGCAGAGTAATAACTCTCCTGGAGGATAACCCAAGATGGGTTTTATTGAATTCAGTTTATTTAGCTGGCATAACACCAGATAGGTATCGCATTTACAAGAAGGTGCTAGCAAAAGGGCAGGTTATCACAAGCACATTTAGAAGATAAGCAAATAGAAGCCTGAAAAAAATCAGAGATCAGGAAGGGAGCAGACGTGGTTCTTGGTACAACTTCTTGCCTTGGATAGGCCTATACCTCATCTAACTAAGAAAAAAATAATTCTCTTCTCAGATATCTGCTGGGTAATGGTGCGGGAGCGCTCTTAGGAGCCTGCTGTGCTATTCTTACAGACAAGCTTTCTTTATGTGCTATTGAAGTTTCCCTTTCTATAATTTAAGCATGTTTTGTTTCTATGCCTTTTGGAAAATTAAAAGTTATTCAACATTTCTTCAGAGTAATTCTTTTGAAAAAAATGACAATATCTGTTGTCTCTTAGTTTCTTCAGTTTGCTACACCAATTAACCAACTACAACTCCTTGAACTGATGGTATTGTTTTTCCTCTTTATTTTTCTGCTTTCTTGCCTTCCTTTCTCCCCTCCCCTCTCCTCTTCTCTCTTCTTTTCAAAAGTAAATCTGACAGTCATTTACTTGGTTATTTCTGTGGATCTTCTCTGGCACAAAGAATACCTCCAGGACCGATATCGCCAAGTTGAATGATCAAATGAGAGTTTCTACCCCTCATATGATTGGTCCAATCTCTCAGACAAAGCTTGCTTAAGACCACAGATTCAGGAGTTACTCCTGGGAGCAAAGTCCCAGGAGATAGGCATACCTTGGAGATACCACAAGCTTCACAGCAAGGCGAGTCACACACAATTTTTGGTTCCCCAGTGCATTTAAAATTTATGTTTGCACTATACCCTAGTCTGTTAGGTATGCTATAACATTTTGTCTGCTAAAAAGCACATACATTAAGTTAAAAATACTTTATCACTAAAAAATGCCTTCAGCAAGGCACAGTCTTTTTGCTGGAGGAGAGTCTAGCCTCTATATTGTTGATGCTGCTGACTAATCACTGTAGTGGTGACTGACAATTGGGGTGGCTGTAGCAATTTCTTAAAATAGGACAGCAATGAAGTTTGTAACATTGATTGACTTTTTCTCCCATGCAAGATTTCTCTGTAGCATATGATGCTGTTTGATAGCATTTTATGCATAGTATGGTTTCTTTCAAAGTTGGAGTCAATCCCTTTAAACCCTGTCACACCTATATCAACTGAGTTTTTGTAATATTTTAATGTCATTTCAATGATATTTATGGCACCTTCACCAGGAGTAGATTCTGTCTCAAGAAACCATACTCTTTGCTTATCCATAAGAAATAACTCCTCCATTATATTTCACTAATGAATATAAATGCAAAAATTCTCAGCAAAATCTTGGCCAATACATTACATCTTATCATCAAAAAAGTTGTACATCATGATCAAGTAGGTTTCATCCCAGTGATGCAGGGTTGGTTTCATATTCGAAAGTCCATAAACATTATTCACTGTATCAACAGAAGCAAAACCAAGGATTATATGATCCTCTCAATAGATGCAGAAATAGCATTTGATAAAATCCAGCATCCTTTTCTAATTAGAACACTGAGGAGTATAGGTATAGGTGGCACAGTTCTTAAACTGATTGAGGCTATTTATATATTTTAGATATATATTAGATAGAGCTAATATTTTACTGAATGGAGTAAAACTAAAAGCTTTTCCTCTTAGAACTATAACCAGACAAGGTTTTCTTCTGTCACCATTGCTTTTCAACATAGTGCTGGAAGTTCTAGCCAATACAATTAGACAAGACAAGAAAATAAAGGGCATCCATATGGGTGCAGAGGAGGTCAAAACTCTCCTACTTTGCTGATGATATGATCTTATACTTAGAGAACCCCAGAGACTCAACTCCAAGACTCTAGGAAGTCATCAAAAAATATAGTAATGTCTCAGGATATAAAATCAATGTCCACAAGTCAGTTGCCTTTGTATATGCCAACAACAGTCAAGAAGAGAGGTTAATCACAGACACAACTCCCTTCACCATAGCCCCAAAGAAAATGAAATACTTAGGAATATACCTAACAAAAGAGGTGAAAGACCTCTATAAAGAAAATTATGAAACCCTAAGAAAGGAAATTGCAGAGGACTTTAACAAATGGAAGAACATAACATGTTCATGGCTGGGAAGAATCAACATTGTTAAAATGTCTATATTTTACTGAATATAGACATTTACTGAATGTCAATTTGTGAATCAAATTATGTCAATTTACTGAATCAATGCCGTCCCTATTAAAATACCAATATCCTACTTTCAAAACTTGGAAAAATGATTCTGCGCTTTGTATGGAACCAGAAAACACCCCGTTTAAGTAAGCCAGTTCTTAGTAATGAAAACAAAGCTGAAGGTATCACCATACCAGATTTTAGGCTGTATTACAAGGCCATAGTGGTCAAGACAGCATGGTACTGGCACAAAAATAGAGACATAGATACTTGGAATCATATAGAAAACCTGTAAATGAAACCAACAACTTACAGCTATCTAATCTTTGTTAAACCAAACAAGAGCATTCACTGGGGTAAAGACTCCCTATTTAATAAATGGGTGCTGGGAGAATTGGATATCTATATGTAAAAGACTGAAAGTGGATGCGCACCTTTTTGAAACTAACTTTTACTTTTATTTATATAATATTAGTTGTCTATTTTTTGAAACTTTGAAAAAAAATAAGAAGTTAACTGAAGACTTCATACTGAGCCTCAGAGTCAAAGCATTCTATAATAGACATACTCTTATTTGACAATGTGAACATTATTTTCTTTGCATTATTATTATCAATATTGCTTAATATTTCAATGCAATAATCATCTGTTTTCTTTTCTGAATGTATTTATCTTTATTCATCCTTTACAAGGTTTTTGTTTCTAGTCCTTATCTTAAACATTGTAATTGTTATTAAATTTTAAGCTTTTTAAATTCTTTGAAGGCAAAAAGTGGAAACCTAATAAACACATGTATATGTAAAAATAAAAATAATAATAAAAAATAACTCCTCGTCTGTTAAGATTTTATCATAAGATTATAGCAATTCAGCTACATCTTCAGGTTCTATTTCTAATTCTGGTTCTTTGATATTTCTACCACGTCTGAAGTTATGTTCTCCATCAAAGTCTTAATTTTCTTGAAGTCATCCATCAGGGTTAGAATCAGCTTCTTTCCAACTCCCATTAATGTTGTTATTTTGACCTTCTCCCACAAATGCTTGCAAAGACACCTAGAATGGTGAATCCTTTCTAGAAGGTTTTCAGTTCACTTTGCCCAGATCTATCAGAGAAATCACTGTCTATGGTATCTATAGCCTTATGATGAAATTCATTTCTTAAATAATTAGACTCAATAGGTAAAAGTACTCCTTGATGTAGTTGAAGACTGGATGTTGTGTTAGCAGGCATGGAAAACAAAATTTATTTTCTTATAAATCTCTAACAGCGTTCTTAGGTGACCAAGTATATTGTCAATGAACAGAAATATTTTAAAGCAATTTTTTTTCTGTGTAGTAGTTCTCAATAGTGGGCTTAAAATATTCATTAAACCATGCTGTAAATAGATACACTGTCATTCAGATTTTGTTTTTCCATTTCTAAAGCATGGAAAGAATAGATTTCGTATAGTTCTTAAGCACCCTAGGATTTTTGGCCTGGTGAATGAACATTGGCTTCAGCTTCAAGTCATCATTTGCATTAGCCCCTAACAAGAGTCAGTTTTTCTTTTGAAGCTTTGAAGCCAGGCATTAACTTCTGTAGCCATGAATGTCCTAGATGGTATCTTCTTGCAAAATAGGGCTATTTCATCTATATTAAAAACCTGCTATTTACACTTATCTTAGCTGGGTCTTTTGGTTAACTTGCTGCAGCTTGTACATGAGCGCTTTCTTCTTCATCTTGTACTTTTACACTATGGAATCATCTTCTTTCCTTAAACTTCATGAATCAACCTCTGCTAGCTTCCATTTTTTCTTCTGAAGTTTTCCCACAATTGAAGAGAGTTAGGGCCTTGCTCTGGATTAGCTTTGGCTTAAGGGAATGTTGTGGCTGGTTTGTTCTTTTATCCAGACCACTTGAACTATCTCCATATCAGCAATAAGACTGTTTCACTTTCTTACCATTGTGTGTACATGTTTAATTTTCTTTAAGAACCTCTCCTTTTCATTCCCAACTTGGCTAACTGTCTGCTACAAGAAGCCTACCTAGCTTTTGGCCTATCTCAGCTGTCAACATGCTTTCCTCACTAAGGTTAATCATCTCTAGCTTTTGATTTAAAAAGGGAGACACATGGATTTTCCTTTCAGTTGAACAATTTGAGGTCATTTTAGGGGAATTAACTGGCTGCTTTGAATATTGTTCTGTCTCAAGGAATAGGGAGGCCTGAGGAGAGGGTTGGGGAGAGAGCTGGGAAATGACCACTCGGTGGGGCAGTCAGAACACACACACATTCATTGATTAAGTTTGTGATCTTACTTGGGCATGGTCCAAAGTACTCCCAAACCATTTATAATAGTAACATCAAAGATCATTGATCACAGATCACCATAACATATAAATTAATAATAAATTTGAAATATTACAAGAATTACCAAAATATGACAGAGACACAAAGTGAGCACATGCTGTTGGGAAAATTCACACTCATAGGGTTGCTGTGACTCTTCGATTTGTAAAATATATAACCTCTACAAAATGCAATGCAGTGAAGTGAAATAAAATGGGATATGCCTGTATGTGATGCTTTGTCCTAGATATAGGTGATGAGATGGGTGAATGCATGGACTCTGCTCCCAGGAGTAACTCCTGGATCTTGTGGTCTTATGCAAGCTTTGTCCAAGAGATCAGATCAACCATGTGAGGAGTGGAAACTCTTGCTTATCATTCTACTTGGTGGTTTTGGTTCTAGAAGTATTCTTTATAACAGAGAAGAGCCTTATCTCAGCTGAGTTATCTTGGGAACATTCTATGCACCAAGGACTGTATTTTATTCACTGAGCATTTTAGGATGTATTGCTCTACTGAAACTTATACTATGTCTTATTCTCGTGATTTGCTGAAGTGCCTTCCACTGTCAGTGTGATCTGAGACTGTCACCCCACCACACCTGACAGTGGCCTCCTTTACCAGGACCCATGGTCTTAAAGTGCTGCTCAGTGTTTCTGCATTGCCTCCCCCTCAGAGGTGTGTTTTGTGATGCATCCGAAACAAGTTTGTGTGTATGTGTGTGTGTTGAGTGGTGGTGTTAGAAACAAAAATCATTTGCATAAATGGGGGGATAATATTATGATATATCAACAGATAAAATTTTGTTTCTTGTGTTTCATTTTCACCCAGATTTCTTCTCTTCCTTTTCTCAGGGACTTGGGTTTTGTCTAAAGATGCTGTCTCTTTAACAGGCCTTCATGGAGATGTTGGTTTTCTGGAGAGAAAACAAGTCTGTTTGCATATTATCTAACTTTGTTGGAAGCTGCCTCTTTTCTCTTGACCTATTTAAACTCTTTTCCTTTTCCTAAAGCTCATATTTTTAAATTAGAAGATATTCATTAAATATCTATACCATGAAAGGTGCCATGCCTCGCACTGACGAAAATAGAAAATAAATACACAAGGTCAAGCTCACTTCTAAGATCGCACAGTTTAGGGAGAGAGACAGGCACATACATACATAACTCCAATAAGGGGAAGACCATGTGAAGTACTTAGTTTAGAAGAAAGTGTATTTAGTTGTTTTAGATATAGATCTATCCAGGAGCGTTCCAGGGGCGTCATATATTTTTAAAAATCTCTTTTTTCTTAAAATCTTATAAAATCATACTGGTGGCTGATCCACATAGTATCAAATTGCCCATTCACTTTTCCTCAGTTAGTTCTCTCTTTCTCAGTTAAGAAAGGGCATTATGGGGCAGTGCCTGTGGCTCAGTGGGTAGGGTGCTGGCCCCAATTACCGAAGGTGGTGGGTTCCAACCCGGCCCTGGCCAAACTGCAATAAAAAAATGACCGGGTGTTGTGGTGGGCTCCTGTCGTTCCAGCTACTCAGGAGACTGAGGCAAGAGAATCACCTAAGCCTAGGAGTTGGAGGTTGCTATGAGCTGTGTGATGCCATGGCACTCTACTGAGGGGGATAAAGTGAGACTTTGTCTCTAAAAAAAAAAAAAAAGAAAGAAAGAAAAAGAAGAAAGGGCATTATGGCAGATTACCTTATCTCAAACATGTTCTAAAATCTTGTTTTAGTCTGTACCTGGCTGTTATTTATTTATTTATTTATTTTAGAGAATCTAATTAACATGTTTAAGCATTTGAGGCTGTCAGTGTGTAGTGGGGGAGTGGGTGGTGGGGTGGTTAGAACGTTCTCATCCATCTTTCATTTTTGTTTTGAAGGTTAAAAGAGAATTTGATTCTAATAACATATCCCTTCTTAAATGAGGAATAAAATCTGACTCCTAAGAAAAGGACATAGGTTAACCCACGGATGTCATCAGAACATATTAGCACACAAGTGTTTCTGCTGAATTGGGTACTTTTCAATGACTGCTGTGCCCATTATGGGCCAGATTTGAGTTTTGTGGTATGTGGTATGCACTCAGGATCTTAAGGTGTTAGAGACATTTCCTCCTTTCGGTGTGAGGCAGGTTGAACCAGCATCTCTGAAAGGTAAATACAACCCCCCTCTCTCTCCTGAGCAAGAGAGTCATTGAGCCCTGTTTACAGTGCGATGTCTTTGTCTGCAGCACATACTTCACATTTCTTAGAGTAATGGGCTACCTGCCAGTGACACTGCACAGCCCCCAAGCTGCGTGGTTTCTTTGGCAATGTAATTCCTCATCTGCTCTACCCTTGCCCTTTGAGTTTTGCATTTCATCCTTGCTCTGTGCACTGCACCCATCAACACAATTTAAAGCAACTCCTCATTTCTCCTTCCTTTGATGACCTTGAAGCTCTTCATCTGGCCAGCCCATGATAGCCGGGAGGAATGTGGTGGACATGTTTTTGTGGTGCTGCTAGAAGCCTGGCTAGGTGCTGGATTGCTTTATATTTTTTCCCCTCTTTCCTATGGCACCCCTTCTGCTGTTCCTTTCCCACCTTCAAAAAAAAAAAAACCCACAAGGATATGAATAGCTTGAAATGAACTAAATCAGTCATTGTTGTTACAGGAAAAGTTTACACAAAATACAAGCAATAATCCATTTATATACACAGCACTCTCTTACACAATAACTTATCCCTCATCACTCTTCTCCTCTGCTTGGCAAATGGAGTAGCTGCTTCTCATTCCCACCCTATTATGTTCTCATGAAAATAAGCCAGCAGAGTTTCCTTTTATTTTGTTTTTGTTTTTTGTTTTGTTTGCTGGCTTCAGTCTGGGTCTCAGCATTGGGCAAGCAGTAGGGGAGCCACTGTTGCTGGTAACTTCTGTAGAGGGAGCTCTCGGTGTTTCACATGCAGAACATGGGGCTTCCTCAACAATTTCCCTGAAAGTGGATTCTGTAAAATGCAAGACAGATTTCCTGGAAGGTATCAGAATAGTAGCATTGACCCTATCAAAGATTAAGGAGGTACTACGGCAGGTTTGCAGGCATCCCTTTATTGAAGCTGGATCAAACCATATGAAGAAACAGTTGCTAGAACACTATCCTCAGTATAGTTTCCTAAGTTCTGAATGAAGCCTCCTCACGGGCAACCTGAAGATACTGAACAAACAGGGCGTCTTCTGCACGTTCCACTTCTCTTATAAGGGATAGTTGCACCCTTTTCTATTTTTCTATATCTTCTATTTCAGATGTGCATGAAAACTTCCCATGTCAAAGCTTTATTAAGAATGTGATTAAGTTAGTAAAAGTGGAGAATGAATTTACAAATATGAATAGAATGAACAATTTATCTGTATATTTTAAATTTGAAAATGAAGCTGATTTTTTGCAATGCAAGCCTTTCTCATTCAAATCTAAAGTTGCAGATGGATGCTGAAGGAGATCCTTGATGATGTTTTGTGAAGGAAACAAAGAAATAAAGCCTTTTACAGTATTTTAGTGTATTTAATTGAAATATTTAATTTTAATATTTCTCATTTGTCCTTAACTTGAGATAAATATACTATAGGCTAGGATATAGGGCTAGGATTTGCTACTTTTGGTATTGTTTTATTTTTAGTTGTGGGTAAAATCTTTTCAATGCTTTAGCTCCCAGTTAGAACTAAGAAACATTTAGCAAAAGCAAGTCAGCTGCATCATGAAGACAGGCTAATTCAACTTTTAAAAATGTCAGTGCTGCAGGCAAGGGCCTTAGTAGAGTGGAAAATATAGGGATGAGTGAAAAACATACTTGTTCCAGGAGCAAGGAGACTAGTTAAGCATCTCGGATATGGACTCAGTATTTCATTCCAAGTTATTAAGAAAGTACAAATACAGTGTTTAGGCTCCATGTATGGTAACTTAGGAAACATAAAAGCAAAGGAAGAGTTTATAAAATACTCAGACATTAACATTTCTCTAAGGTCAATGACAATCCCCTCTCTTTATCAGTCTGGGGGCAGCAAACTTTCTTTCCTGGTGCCTCATCCGTAGCAGGTGCTTGGGTTACTTCATTAGGATTAGTTTATGAAAGCCAGACAGAAAGACTGTGGTTTCCTTCAGTCTCTTTCAGACATTAGTCCAAAATCTATGCAGAAAGTTGACTGTTAAAAAAATTTTAGACACATTTTTGTGGTTTGGGTTTGGAGCTCATTGACGAGAGTGTTTCAGAGCTAACCACTTCTATGAAAGGGTCATAAATCTTAAGAAATAAAAGAACCAGTAGCAAACTGATCCAATTCCTTATTCCAAGTAGGTAAGGTGCTTTGATTCTTCACTTTATGGGCACTATTCAGAAGTAAAATGCATCACCTAACATTGCATGTCGTATAAATACAGGACGATGCCAGGCCTGGTCCCCTGCGTCCCAGGAAAGGCCTTCCCACCTCATGTAGATGGGAAAATTAAACTACAAAATTACTGTGAGTTGGGACAAAATTCCTATTTTTGTTTTTATTTTCTTGCCTGTCAATCTAAACCTCTATCTGTAAAATAATATTATTTTTAGAGACCTTTATTACCCTCTGGTATCATTATTTATCTAAGACTTACATCACAACTATTTCCAAAAGAAGTTTTAAATTCACTTCAAACCTTATATATACTATGAAATAAAACACCTAAAAACAGAACAATAACTTTTATTTTCTAAATCAGAGAAACAGCAGATATCTTGACTTGACTTTCAGTTTCTTGGCAAATGAGAGGAAATTAGAAGCAGGTGGGTCTGTGTCGCACCCATCATCTTACCTGTTGCCTTTCAGTGGAGTTCCCAAGTTTCGTGGAACACAAAAAGGGAGAAGAAAGCATTTTGAAATAGATACCTTGGATTATCCTTCAAGTTTTGACTTGTATAAAGCATTAGTATAAAAAGAAAAGTACAACAAGAATTGTTCCCCACTCTTGTGTGCATGCGTTTGAGAAGAATAATGGACATCTTCCTAAACCTGCCACATGTGCTGGGAAGATTTCTCTTTTGTGGAAAGGGTGGTCCAGTGTCTTTTCCCCAGTAGGTTTTTAGAATACCTACTTTTCCTTTTTTTTAGAAAGAATATTGGCATTGGCAAACTTTCAGCCACAAACCTCTAAGAAATGGGGCTAAATTAATAACTACTTGGATTATAATGAGGAATCAATCAAAAAATACAGTGATTATGAAGATAATTTGTACACTCTGAATGTTATGGAAGGGTGAGGTGTTATGACCACGGCAACTCTTGGCTCTTTTCTCTATTTGTCTAAGGGTTACATAGGTTTTATTTAATATCTCGATGTCACAATACTTCCCATTGAAGCACAAGGCCACTGCAGCCACCTGAGATTAAATACTAAGCCCTGCAGCAGGTCAGCCTCCTCCCTTCTGGCCACTCAGAGTCTGTTCTGGAACTGAGCCAGGGCTGACGTGTGGGAATTCAGCCTTTTGTATTTGTTTAGAATGGTTGACCTGGCAACCTCGGTCAGAGACTGGCTTTCTTCTTTGGGGATGAACATCTTCCATTTCTTTGTGATTGAGTGACAAAAACTCAGTCTGCACATGCTAATGTGAACAGCCCAGAAGATTCGTTATGGTTTCAGAATCAGCTTAAAGAAAAAGAAAACCAAACAAACCCCCTTCCAGTCACCCAGAGTTCTAAACCTAATTGGTTGGTTCCCAGAAGTACAATAAAAGGAAACCAGAAGTATTTTAGTCCCTGGTTGTTTATGAATCAACTTGATTTTCTTATTCAGCCTTGGAAGTTCACAGAATCAAATCATAGGGAGCCAATTCCATCAATCCTCCTGCCTACCCCGTCTCTACCTCTGTTCTCTGTTTGAAGAAGGGTTTTGTTAGACTTTAGTAGAATATTGCTCAGAATTTCCAGGGGTTCCTAATCAAGGCGAGTCATGAAGAAAGCTGCCTTGGAAATTACTGGGTGAGAAGTGAGAGTGACAAGCAAAGCAGGTCTCAGAATGCCTTCCATCAGTGCACCCCAGTGCCCATTCTCTCCTTGTGCACAGGCTGGGAATTCCACCACCTCAGGCAGAATCCAAGGAAGAGGAGCTCACACTCATCTTTCCAAGTAAGCTAGGGCACTTTTTTCTGGGATCAAATAGCAAAATAATGATATAGGACCTTGGGCATGGGATTGGATTCATGTAGGAAGTGGGTAATTAAGCTTGAGTCTTAGACACACACAGGAAGGGGACAGAAGAAGAAAGAATGATTTTTATTATTTTTCTGGAGATTTAATCTGGAAAGCCTCAGTGTCCTTGGCCATAATATGACCTTTAGAGAACACAGAAAAAATCTTGGCCTATGGCTTGGCACATAATAGGTACCTGCATAATGTAAGTTAGTTATCTTCTCTGCCTCTTTTTCCTTTTCTACACTTCAAATAGTATAATTTTGATTTTACTTTATAGATTATTTAATAATATCTGTTGTTACTTCATAATGTAAACAATTTCATATTGCTTATATTTCTTTTTTAGGACTTAGTGAGTAACAAGGAAATATTTTTCTCATTGATAAGCTTATTATGCAATTTCTCTCAATGTTTCTAAGATCCAAATGGTACCCTGGTATAAGCAATAATAATAATAATATTAAAAATAAGAACTAACATGTATCAAGTGCCATCTATGTGGAGGCATTGTACTCGGGGCTTTATATTAGATATTCCAGTTAGTCCTCAAACAACCCCATGGGTGAGGATATGTTCCCTCTCCATGTATGAGAAGGCATCCTCAGAGAGATCTTACCCCAGGTCTCATAGTCAGCAGGTGACAAAGTCCAAGTTCTGTCTCCCTCACCATAATGCAGAGGATTTAGTGAATTAGAGAGAGCTAGAGCAACTGATCCTCTTGGATCTGCCTTATACAACACCATTTCCTGAAAAGCATCTGAAGAGGAGACTAATTCTACCAAATACAGACAGAATCTCTGCTGGGGCCAGACAGGGCTAGGTCAAGTCTGCCTGTGAAGTTAGGATAATCCTTTCTCATATTCCCTCCAGTCAACTGTTGGCTTCTTGGGATTTTCTGGGGGCTGAGGAGATACCCAGGAAGAGAAGGCAAACTATATCCTTGGGAAGGGTCCTGAGGTTCACAAGCTTATCTGGAAAACAAAATGGGGAGGGCAGGAAGAGTCTCCAGACGCCAAAGGGAGGATTCAGCCTCAGGAGGTGGGACCAGGCACAGTGTGCTGACCCAGCATTGAGACTGTGGGTCTGAGTAAAGGTGCAGTTCCAAACATGGCCAGCGGCGCTCTTGAGCCTACCCCGCCCCCTTGCAGGTCCACAGGGCTCTGTGCATCCTGGAGTGGGAAGGGCTATATGTGTCCTTCAGCTATGCCCCAGCTGCCCTGCCACTGGGCCCTCTAGCAGTGGCACCCCAGGGAGGAGAAAGCTGTTCTCACCTTTTTTTTTTAATTGTTGGGGATTCTTTGAGGGTACAAAGAACCAGCTTACATGGACTGCATTTGGTAGGTAAAGTCCCTCTTATAATTGTGTCCCAGTCCCAAAAGGTGGTTCACACACCCTGACTACCACCCCACCTCCCTCCTTCCCTTTCTCACTTTCCCCTTCTCCCACCCCCACTGTGTACTAGGTCATTAATTGTCCTCATATCAGAATTGAGTATATAAGGTTCTTGCTTCTCCATTCTTGTGATGCTTTACTAAGATGTGTTCCACTTCTATCCAGGTTAATACGAAGGATGTAAGGCCTCCATCTTTTTTTTAATGGCCATATAGTATTCCGTGGTATACATATACTGCAGCTTGTTAATCCACTTCTGGATTGGTGGGCATTTAGGCTGTTTCCATATTTTGGCAATTGTAAATTGAGCTGCAATAAATAGTCTAGTGCAAGTGTCCTTATGGTAAAGCACTTTGTAACCACCTGCTGAGTAGCCAAGTGCCAGGAAGATTGAAGTTGGCACCTGAGACAAGACTTTGATCATCAGTGAGGGGAGGTAGAGACTAGTAGTGGTGGGGCTGTGGCCATGGTGGCATGGGCAGCAAAGGCTACAATTAAGGGGATAGATCCTTGTGTCTGGCTAGGGGTCCCAACTCAGTTTATACACAAGAATGTTTAAGACATTGCCTGTGAGAAATAATTAGGGTCCATTGAGAAAAGTCTCTTGAAATGAGAGTGAATTTCTTCTATACAGGTAGAGGCCACTAGCCCATGAGAACTAGCCATCAATGATACTTTGTCTGCATAGGCATGGGAAGCCAGGAATTAAGTTACATGAGCAACACAGTTCAGGTACCTAGATTAAAAGGGCTCACATGTAGGGAATAGGTATTTGTTTCTTGTAGGATTATACCACCCTTGCCAGATAGGCTGGGCAAAAATCCCTAGTGACTGCACACATCAACTAGCACCAACATAGATCCCTCTCTGTAGCTGACTTGGCTGTTGCCTCAAATCCAGGGCCTCAGAGAGGTGATTGTGTTGGCTGCCATGTTGTGTAGAACCTGAAAATTGCCAGGACACCAGGCTGGATAACTGTGCATGCCATACATGGAGCAACTTGTCCTGTCCCTGATGACAGACCGCCAGACACAAAGCCTGGAAGGGTTACAGGTATGGCTGTGTGGCCAGGAAGTAGCCCCAGAGTGCTGGCTATGGGGCTTAGTGGGAAGAAACCCTGTAGTGCACGCCTCTCGTGGGAGATGCCGTCCTCTAGAGGAGTGGAGGGTTGAGTCAGTGCAGACAGCAGCCCCAGGAGTGCTAGAAAGCACTGCTTCCCAGGTCCCCCAGCTCCTCACTGACCACATGTGGCCTTCAGTTATTGGCAATGGAGCTCTGCCTGCCCAGAGTGGGGTCCCAGCAGCTATCACTAAGCCTCTTGTACCCAACTGCAGCACTCTGAACTCTGGCAAAGAGACATCTGGAACTCTTGACCTTTTTTGTCCCATGGATCTTTTTGACAATGTGCCTACAGACCCTTTATCAGAGTGATGGTTTTAAATGCATAAGATAATATATTTAGGATTAGAAAGGAGGCTAATTATTTGGAAATATGGTTTAAAACATCTCCAGGGTCTTCTAGAAATAATTAGGACTAGGTAGAGAAAAAATCTTGAGTAAGGTTGTGCTCCTTCTGTGTAAGTAGGAGCAGCATACATTATCAAAATGTTCAGAAACTGAATTTGCGATATGAAAATATATGTGCTTCCTTAGTAATGCAATAAATTAAAACATTAAGCAGCAGTCCTAAACTATAATTTCAGTACTATAATTCTATAATCTCAATATAATTATATAATTACAAGTAGCAGTGAACATATGTGGATTTTTACTTCATCTAGTTTCAATGGACCCCCTAAATTTTGTGCTTGTGGAAGATGACTTCAAAAACTACATACCACTTGGTTCTGCATATGTTTTCTTACCTCAGCACCAGTAGCACCTAGCTATAGTGTCCCCAGTTTATGTAATATGACTAGGCAACACCCAGCCCCATTGCAAATGTGACAAATGCCAGTGATGGCCATTGAAATTAGTTATTTCCCAGGCCTTAGGGGGTTGATCAGGTACAGGCAACTCTGAGTCATTTATATGGGGGCAAAGGAAAATTCTAGTAGTCCATGAGATGATACAGCATGACAAACTATACAGCTGGACAAAGACTAGTTTGGAGTAATTTCTTAAAAGGTTGGAAAAAAGAGGGGGAAATAGAACCTCAATTGGAGCACAGAGTGGACTGCTGGGAAGTACGTGGGGTTTGCACTTTAGTCCCAGGTCCACCCTTGACAGCTGGGTGTCCTTGGGTAAGTTGAAACGTTCTCTGTTTCCTGGCCTTCCTCCATTGGTAAATGGGGCAAGTACCTCACAAATATTCCATCAGGCTTTTGTGATGGACCCATAGGATAGTATATATAAAAGAGTTCTGGGGAAGTGGTAAAGCCCCGTACACATATTTGTTATTATTATCCTGTTACAAACCACCTCGTGTTTAACTTCACTCCACACGTGAAGCTGGCAGCTGTCTTAAGGCCGCACTCTTGCTGTGGTTTACAAGTTGAGGCAAGTCACTGTGGTCTCTGTCACTTTTTCCTCTCTGGGGACATTGCTATAACTGGCAGCTCTGCCAAACTGATTGACTTTGTTACCCAAAGTAAGGACTATCTTTGGCTCTCCTGAGAGCCTTGCATGCCTGTTTTTCTGAGGACACTAATTTTGACCTTCTATTCCTCTGGCTTTCCTTTCTCTTAGCTTCCCTCCTTTCCTCTGGTCTGGCCTCTGTCTGTGCCTCTGTTTGCAATGGGGCTGGGTATTGCCTAGTCATAAAAGTGAGCACTGGGAGTAGCAGGTGTGGAGAACTATCAAGGCAGGGAGAGGAGCCAGTCTCTGACCCTATAATGTCCCCCGAGTTCTGCAGGGTGTGCCCTCCATGCAGGGCCAGCAGTGAGACTACTCACAGTGAAGTATATTGAAGTCATTCAGCTTTGAGCACTTCCTGTATACTTTTAAGCTGCTCATGACATCATTTTGCCGGGTGGCTCAGAACAATAGGCGGGGGTGGATGAAATGAACCAAATCTACAAAGTGACAAGAGCACAGAGTGAGAGGTTGTTATAGAAACAGCCACCATCTGTGTGAACTTTCCTGAATCAACCGAGGAAGAAATGACGCCCTAGTTTTCCAAGATGACACTAGAGTGCACCCCTCAGCCACCGCCCCTGTGGAGTCCAGTGCTCCTTATTTTTCAACTGTGTGATGACCTTTCTCTGTTGTGTGGGACAAAAAGCCAGCAGACACACAGGAAAGTCATGTGACTTCGAAATCGTTCATCCATCCAAGTTCAATAAAATAGCAGCCAAAAACTTTAATCAGATATTTAATCTTTCCTCCCTGTGAGGGATTTTGAGTGTTTATTGTGGCTCTAGGCCAGGTTAATCTCAGGGAAGAAAGATTATTTGCTGCATCCTTGGTGCTGAGAGGCCCCAAAGAAGTTACTTTTGCCTACCAAACTCTGTTCAGCTAGTAGGTTAGCCCCTGTCCCCTACAACTTTCTATGGCTTGTGTCAGGACTGAACAGTGACTGGATGAAGGATTTCCACAATTCATGAACACTTTCTGATAAGGAACAACCTACAGAAGTCCTGTAATAATCAATACACAGACCATCTCGTCTGATGAGTGTACCTGGCTGATCTCTTCTCACCTCCTGAAGCCTGGGAGTGTCCCTAGGGAGAAGGACTCCAGGGGATCCTGCCAGGGAGCTCCTAACTCTGGGAGCAGAACTCACCTTATTTATGAGTAATTAACTGATCTCTGCATTGCTTACTGTGGTTGACAAACTCATTTGACAAAGAATGATCGGATCAAGTGCCACGCACTCTCCTAGGCTCTTGGAACCAACCAAAGAACAAAAAGAGAAAAATTTCTGCCCCCATGTAGCTTACTTATGCTATAATCATGGGAGTCACATATTTAACAATAAACATAACTGACACATAATTAATGCAAAATGAGAAAGTGACAGGTTCTATGAAGAGAAGAAATGCACCAGAAGAGGTGACTGGGCATGTGTGAGTGGGGACATTATTTGGTAAAGTAATTCATTGCAACAGTCCCATGGTGAGCCCCTGACAATGCCACTTCATTGGGCTGTTAAGAGTTTCCATGGAGCTGGGGGAGGGGAGAAGAAATCTGCTCCATACTCCAGGGGTGTAAACTGAGTCAGGGAAGTGAGATCATAGGCAGGGACATTTTGGAGACTTGCAACAGCCACAAAAGATCAAGAAACCTGGACGGAGCTGTGAGTGGAGTTGCAATTGAAACGCCGTACAGGAGAGACATGGAAGGAGAGGAAAGGGCTTGGCCAGGGCAGAGCAGCAGAAAGAGTAATAAAGCTCTAGATGTCTAGACTTGTCCACACATCTGGTTTTGAGCCAGGGTGACTGTGAACATGAATGGATTTTTAAACCAAACATAGAAGTTAAGAGAGGCATATTTGGGGAACTTGAGTTAGATATCAAGTGTTCAAATATAGATACAAGGGTCATGTTTGAAGTGATGAGGGATAAAACGATCAGAGTGATAGAAAAATAGCAAGTGACAAATACAGAGAAGTGACTGTGAGTAGGAGCAAACACATAGAAGTGGTGCATCTCTGGAATACTGTAGGCAATGGTTTCAAAGTAACGCTTCTCAAATTTGCTCCCGTTAGAATCATCCAGGGGAGAGGTGAACATTCCAGTTCCCAGGCTGCATCTCACACCAACTACATCAGAATCTCTGAGGGTGGGACCCAAGAACCAGTACTTTTTAAAGCTCTCTAGGTGATGGTGATTTGCAGTCAAGGCAGAGAACTAGCGTTTTAAAATAGCAAGAATGTGTAACAGCTGCAGATGAAGGTTGGGAAAAATTGTTGAATTGGGGGTTAGAGGAGAATTGATGCCCTTTCTGAAATCAATCTATTGTTGCTGTTTTACAGGTGAAGACAGTTAGACCAAAATGGGTTTAGTGACTTTCCCAGGATTACATGAATGGTAAATAGTAAAGCTGAGATTTGGTCTTTCTAGAACCACAGCCTAGGTTTTATTCACTCCACAAGTTGACATAGAGATTGATAAAATTGAGAGTATTTCTACTGAGTGATTTATTTATTTTTGGTTAAACAGGTGTAGAAATAAAAACCCATGACTTGAAGGGTCAGGGTGCAGGTGAATTGGGGTAGAATAAAAAAGTTGCAATTTCCCTTTGCTGGGTTATTTTCAGATCTTTATTATTAGCTGTGTGACTTCATATCTTGGGATTTCTTCTATTTCCTTGTTTATAAAATGAAGGATTTAGATTTTTTTATTCTCTAGGATTCCAGATATTTACAAAATTTCATGATTGAAAGGTTCTAGGAGTCCATTGGCATGCAGCAGAACGTAGGCATAAGATGAATTAAAGACACAACCAGCAGTAAGGAGCAAAAAAAAGTTGAGGTTAGAGAGCTTGGCTCTGGAGGAGACTCAGTGTGGTGACTTGCTCCTGTGAATCTGGTGATGTGGATGATAACTGGGGAGAACATGCTCGCCAGAAAAGTGTCCAAGAAGACTTTGAGGACATTTCTGTGCTTCATGGACTAGTAGACAGATCAGTGGGGAGAACTCCAGTTTGCATGTTAGAGCAGTGCTCCCCGTGTCTGCTGTGAAAGTCTAGGCCACAGATGAGGGAGTGAGACTCAGAATGCTGATGGAATGAGAAGAGCAGAGCAGCATTAATGGGCCTGGGTCAAACGAGGTCAAACATCAAAGAGAAAGAGTGGATGCTGATGAAAACCACTTTGTGAGTTTAAAATAGGAGATCAGATCAAATGGTCTCTATGAAGACTTTTAGCTCTATCTATATTTTATGACATCACTGACTCTGAGTGAATAAATGATTTCCCCGCCACCAAAAGAAAATTTCATAAGGGACTCTTAGCTTTACTTGGAAATGCCTCCTTTAGTTGGGTATTCTAAATACGGCACTAAAGCATTCCACTTTAAGGAAAAAGTTTTGTTATTTCATCTTATTTTTTGATAATGGTGAAGGCTGAATGACTACAATAAAAAAGCCACTTCTACATTTTATTCAATGGATCCACAATTTTTCGATTGAGATTTTACAACCTATGCATATTTTCCTTGTATAAAACATGCAGTCTGTCAATTATAAACATTGCTTCCCAGATATTTGATTGCCACAAACTAACTTTGTTCACATAACTTGATTAGGATGATGAATATCATAACAGGTCCGTGGACATTCTTTTACTATGACACTAAAACAACAGTGGAGACAAAAAACAGGTTACGACATAATGGATCTCTCTCTTCCGTGGAATTATCCAAGACAAAGTAATAGAATCACCAAGTACTGCACTCAATTATTGTGAAACTTTTTTCACCATGATTACTTCTGAAAACTCCATTATAGGGAAGCATTGACTCTGAGTCTTCTTGGTTCACAGAGAGAAAGATATCAAATGCACCATTCTCAGCTTAAAGCCTCTGTCAACACAGGCAAAACTGTGAGGAATTAAGTGACAATTAATTTGAAAATTTGACCTATGGAGTCAGCAAAATGGAAATGACTTAAGAGCCTGTTTTTTAACATTAGGGTTTGCTGGTTTGTTTTTTTTTTCCCCTCCCCTTCCTTACCCTACTCTTTATCAGTTCTTTGGTCAATTACCTTATAATTTCATTAATTTATTAGTTAAATATTCATTGAGATCTACTTTACCAGCTGCTGTGCAAGGTGCTGGAGATTTGCTAAAATTTAGCAAGAAATACGCTAAGTAGCAACCTGCACTCAGATTTAATGAAGAATACAGATATCAAACAAATAATTATAATAAAATGATGACAGACATTGTAAGGCAAATATGGGGTATTATGAGAGTGTCAGACAGGTATAAGACCAACTCTAAGGTTTGTAAGAGATCTATCTGAGGAAGATATGTATAAATTAGTTATGGAGAACAAGTATATAATAGCCAGGGATAGTGACTATGTGGAGTACAGGGCAAATATTCTAAACAGAGAGGAATAATTGCATTGGTCCAGATGTGAGAGAGTGCACTTGCATATCTGAAAGTAATTTAGTATTGCTGGAGCATAAAGCAGAGCCTGGGACATGGTGAAAAATGATGTTGGAGTGGTAGGATAAAATCATGCAGGGTCTGTAGCCCTCAATGCAGTGTGAGGCTGATTCAATCAGACTTATGTTGAGAGAATAACCTTGGCTACAGTGTGGAGAATGGATGGCAGTGGCCACAAATGAAAGTAAGAGACTTCTATTTCTAGCCATGAGGAATAAATAGGACCTGCAATTATCTTTCAACTGTACACAATGAGAAAACTGAGCAAAACATAGGAAACAACTATTTTCAGATATTGCCTAACATGAAGGCCAGGATTGTAATCCCTGAAAAAAGGGAAACGGAAGATATCAACCCCATCATTGTTAAAGCTTTCTATCTTTAAGAGGTAGCTCCCAGTTTTATGTGTAGGATGCAGGAACTCAGAGTTCAGCAATCTTTCTGAGTTGAGAAGGAGATAAAAGTTTGAGGGAGGTGAAGCATTTAGAATTTTGGGGACAGAATGCCCAAGAGAAGTTACTCAGACAGAGTTTCAGAATTCTTCACAGAAGTTCCTGCGAGTCTGTGCCTGGATACCTAGGGTGTAGGGCAACCATACCTTGGGTGACCATGAGGGCAACCAAGGATAAATTTCAAGGATAGCATTCTTACTGGGAAGCTATGGTACAAATAATTTTCCTAGTTCAAACAGAGCTGGGAATGGTGCTAATTTCCTCTAGCCAGAGAGGAGAAACATCATTAAATACTTGAAATATTTAACAGAGAACCCCTAGAAGAGTGATATCTTGGAAGTGGGGCTAAATTAGTCTCTATAAACTACGCCTACCTGGAAAGAATTTAAATATAAGCCTCAAAAATTTAAAACAATCTCCAAATGACTCTCTGCCATAAAATTCCAATACCTCTAAAAACTATATAAAATCCAATAAACAACATGCAATTCAAATTGACAATTCAAATTGTCAGCAATTAATTAAAAAATGAGAAAATGTAACATATAACCAGGAAAAAATAAGCAAATAGAAATTTAAATACCAGGGACAATCCAATTAGAATACAAGGATATTAAAATCATTATTACAAATATGACCCAGACTGTAAAGGAAAACATAAGGCATACTGAGGAAAGAAATGAAAGTTATAAAAAATTAAACTATACTACAGTATTTGCTTCCATCTTAAAGTAGGAAACAAGAAGAAAGTAAGCCTCAAGTAAGTAGAAGAAAGGAATTAGAAATAAAATTAAAAATAGAAAAATAATAGAGAAAATGTATAAATGAAAAGGTAATATTTGGAAAAATTGATAAACTCATAAGATGCTAGTTAAACTGACTATGATGAAGGAAGAGCGTTGCTATAGGTGTTAGAGATAATAAAAACATAATAATTTTGAACACCACCATGTCAATAAATTAAAAAATGTAGATAAAATGAAATAGTCATTTGAAAGATATAGTTTATCAAAACTGGCTTAAGAGGAAATAAAAATGTGAAGAAACCTATTTGTATTAAGGAAATTAATAATTGAACACTTCACACATGTGCACTCACGTGCACACACACACACACGCAACCTCAACCCAGGTGTTTTTACTGTTGTATTCTATTCAAATTTAAGAAAAAAATAATACCAGTTCTACACAAACTTATTCAGTAAAGAAATGGAGAAGGAATAATTTCCAAATAATTCCTGAGACCAAGTTTGCTCTTCTACTGACACTAGACAAAAGTATTACAAAAAAGAGAAAACTAAATACCAATATACCACATGAACATGACTGAAAAAAATCTTATATTATCAAATAGAATTCAACAATGCATAAAATTATGTCATGCTCATTGATATAAAAACTTTCAGCAAACTAGGAATAAAAGAGAAATCCTTCAACCTGATATATTACCTATGAAACATCTACAATTAACATCATGATTCATTCTGAAAAAACTGAATGACTTCTTACTAAGATTGTGAACAAGGCAAGCAGGCCTACTTGAATTGTTTGTACTCAACGTTATACTTGATGTTCTAGTCACTGAGAAAAGACAAGAAAAAGAAATAAAAGACATATAGCATTGAATGGGGTGAAAGAATTATGTTTTTATAATCTATAATAAATTATAGATTACAATCTATAATATAATTATGTTTTATAATTATGTAAATAATGTGATTATTTTTGAAGTAAATTTTAAAGCATCTACAAAAAATTACTAGAACTAATAAATCAGTTTATCAAGGTTGCAGAATTACAAGGTCAGTATAGGAAAATCAATTGTATTTTTATATACTAGCAATGGACAATTATAAATTGAAATAAGAAATATGAGTGGAGCAAGATGGCAAACCAGAAGGATCATTCAGCTGAGTTCTTCTAGAATGACTGGGGAAAAAGAGAGAACTCAGCCATATCTGGCATAGGGATCTTACCTAGCTTTGTAGCTCAGGAGCACAGCAAGAAGGTGGTCAACTGGATATAGCACATGATCCAAAGCAATGGAAATCTGATGAATTAGGCACATGATTGTGAATGCTGGAATCACCTGCTTCCTCCAAAGGTCTGTGATGGGAGAAAGCCTTTCCAGAGTTTTTTTAGTTGTTCAGGAAGCTGTGCATTGAATGTAAATCTTGGAAGAATGGAAAGACTCAGACAATATGCAGCAGCCAGATTTGAATACTGGTTAGAGTGGATTTGCCACAGGTCTGGTGCCTGGAGAGGCAGCCATACTAATAAGATCTCAGTGATCAGGGGACTGCCATTGTGGGAAGGTGGTGAGAAGGTCTTCACAGGGATAAAAAACACAGCCATTTTAATTTCCCCTGCCAGGATCAGAACTCCGCTCTTGGGACAGGCTGAGGGACTCCTATACTCATAGGAAATGGAGTCAAGGGGCACAATGAGACCTGCCCCTGAAGGATTCTTGTGAACTTTAAGATCCCAACCCAGCAGGGTCTGAATACTCAAAAACCAATCAGGTGATCACTGAAGGCAATTAAGTTAGGAATAAGGACCACATAGGTTGCTGGCTATATTCTCCATCTCCTCAAAAAAGCACAGTACCACCTGGTGTTGAAATATTGCAACATATTGTCATCAAGAGCAAGGTCTCTAGGTTTTTTTTTGGACATGAGGAAGAGTTTGACTCAGGCTGGGGTCACTTCCAGACCTAAGCACTGAGACAAGATGATTTGAAGCAAAGGAGGAAGTGAGAAGGAAAAACAAGGACAAAGAGGTGAACAAGAAGAAAGAATACATGAGGAGGAACCAACAGAAAAATTCGGGCAACATGAACAACCAAAACAGAACTCTCCCAAGGGACCATGAGGCAGCTACTGCAGAAGACTCTACTTATAAAGAATTAATGGATTTGACTGAAAGAGAATTTAAAATATAGATGATAAAGACAATAAAAGGAATAGATGAGAAAATGGAAAGACAGAGTCAAAAGTTGGACGAGAGATCAGTAGAATATTGAAAGGATATGGCAAAGCTTAAGGAAATGAGGAGACAATCAGGGAATGTAAAGATGCAGTACAAAGTATCAAAAATAGGTTAGACCATGGAGAAGAAAGAACCTCAGCACTAGAGGATAAAATTTTTTAGTTAGCCCACATAGTCAAAGAGGCAAAAAAGAAGAGAGAGAAAGCAGAACAGGTGCTTAGAGAACTACAAGAATCCATGAAGTGTTCAAACATATAGATAACAGGAATTCTTGAAGGGGAAGAAGATTGTCCAAAGGAATGGAAGACCTACTGGAGACTATCATAAATTAAAAGTTCCCAAGTTTTACAAAAGACCCTGACACACTCCTTTCAGATGGATATCAAATTCCAGGTCATCTCAACTCAAACAGAGCCTCTCTAACACTTTGTTTGTAATGAACCTGTCCAAAGTCAAGATGTCAGAAAAAATTCTGTGAGCAACCAGGAGTAAGCACCAATTGCCCTACAGAAGCAGAGGCATTAGGATGACAGCAGACTTTTCAATGGAAACTTTCCAAGCCAGATGAGCACGGTCATCCAACTTCAACATTCTTAAACAAAACAATTTTCATCCCAGAATTCTGTTTCCTGCTAAACTAAACTTCAAAATTGATGGAGAAATCAATTCTTTTGCAGATATAAAAACACTGAAGAAATTCACTACAACAAGCCCAGCTCTACAGAAAATACTTAGAACTATTCTCAACACTAACCATCATAATGTACCACCAGGAAAGTAAACACTCAGAAGCTAAAGGTCAAAACTTAGTTCCCACAATGACATAAAGGATAAAGCTACACAATGCACTTTCACAAAATAAGATGACTAGAACTCAATGATACTATCAGTATTCTCAGTGAATGTCACTGGACTAAATTTGCCACTGCAGAGGCACAAGCTGGCTAACTGGATAAAAAAAATCACAAGCCATCCAAATGCTGTCTCCAGGAAACACACTAGCCTTGAAGGAAAAATCAAGACTAAGGGCTAAGGGATGGAAAACAGTATTTCAAGCAAATGGAAATCAGAAGAAAGGAGGGGTTACAATCTGATTTTCAGATACAAGCAGATTTAAAGGAACTAAAGTTAAGAAAGACAAAGATAAACACTTTATACTGGTCAAGGAAACAATATAACAGAAGATAGTTTAATTTTAAATATTTATGCACCCAACTTAAATGCTCCTAAATTTATGAAACAGACCTGATGGATCTGAGCAATATGATACCCTGTAACACCATAATATCTGGGGTCTTTAACACCATTCTGACTGAAATGGACAGAGCCTCTAAATAGAAACTAAACAAATATACAAAGGATTTATTTATATGTGACCCTAGAATAAAAGTGATTAATATACATATGTAGAACACACCATCCCAAAGGGAAAGAACAAACATTTTTCTCATCAGCCCATGGTACATACTCCAAAATACACCACATCCTAGGATACAATCAAATCTCAGAAAAATTAAAAGAATAGAAATTATACCTTGTGTCTTCTCAGACCACAGGGCAATAAAGGTGAACCTCAACTCCAATGAAAATGTTTATCCCCACACAAAGACTTGGAAATTAAACAAACTTATGCTGAGTGATAGTTGGGTTCAGGAAGAGATAAAAGAGGAAATTGTTAAATTCCTCAAACATTACAACAATGAAGACACAAGTTACCAAAATCTGTGGGATATATCAAAAGCCATCTTAAGAGGAAAATTTATCATATTAAATGCCTACATTCAAAAAACAGAAAGGGAGTGCATCAACAAATGCATGAACCATCTTATGAAATTGGAAAAAGAAGAACAATCTAATCCCAAACCCAGCAGAAGAAAAGACATAACCAAAATTAAATCAGAAATTAATTGAAAACAAAAGAATCATTCAGAAAATTGACAAAACAAAAAGTTAGTTTTTAAAAAAATAAATCAATAAAATTTTGACCAAATTAACTAGAAACAGAAATGTAAAACCTTTAATAACCTCAATCAGAAACCATAAAGGGGAAATAACAACATATGTCACAGAGATACAAGACATTATCTCTGAGTACTATAAGAAACTCTATGCCCCAAAATTTGAGAATGTGGAGGAAATAGATCAATACCTGGAATCACACCCTCTTCCTAGATTCAATTAAGAAGAAATAAATCTCTTGAACAGACCAATTTTAAGAACTGAGATTGAAGAAACAATTAAAAAATCCTCCCCACCCCCCCAAAAATGTCCCGGTCCAGATGACTTCACACCAGAATTCTATCAAACCTTCAAAGAAGAGCTTATACTCATACTGCAGAAATTATTCCAAAAAATTGAGAAGGAAGGAATTTTCTCCAGCACATTCTATGAACAAACATTCCCCTGATACCAAAACTAGGAAAGACCCAACTAAAAAGGAGAACTTTAGACCAATTTCATAAATGAATATAGATGCAAAAATTCTCAACAAAATCCTAGCCAATAGATTATAGCCAACTAAAAAGGAGAACTTTAGACCAATTTCATAAATGAATATAGATGCAAAATTCTCAACAAAATCCTAGCCAATAGATTACAGCTACACATTAAAAAAAATATTCATTATGATCAAGTAGGTTTCATCCCAGGGATTCAAGGCTAGTTTAACAAATGCAGGTCCATTAACATAATTCACCATATCACCAGATGCAAAAACAAAGATCATATGATCCTCTCAGTAGATACAGAAAAAGCATTCAATAAAATTTAGCATCCTTTTCTTTCTTTACTTTTTTTCTTCTTCTTTTTTTTTTTGAGACAGAGTTTCACTATGTTGCCCTTGGTAGAGTACCATGGTGTCACAGCTTACAGCAACCTCAAACTCTTGGACTCAAGCAATTCTCTTGCCTCAGCCTCCCAAGTAGCTGGGACTACAGGCACCCACCACAATGCCTGGCTATTTTCTTGTTGCAGTTGTCATTATTGTTTAGCTGGCCCAGGCTGGGTGCAAACCCACCAGTCCCAGTGCATGTGGCTGGCACTGTAACCACTGTGCAATGGGCACTGAGCCACAGCATCCTTTTATAATTAGAACACTTAAGAATATAGGCATAGGTGCAATATTTATTAAATTGATTAAAGCCATCTTTGACAAACCCACAGCTAATATTATACAGAATGGAGTAAAACTGAAAGCTTTTCCACTTAGGACTGGAATCAGACAAGGTTGTCCTTTATTGCCACTACTATTCAACATAATGCTGGAAGTTCTAGCCAATACAATTAGGCAAGAGAAGGAAATAAAGGGCATCCATATGAGGGCATAGGAGGTCAAATTCTTGCTCTTGGTTGGTGTTATGATCTTATACTTAGAGAACCCAAAAGACTCAATCACAAGACTCCTGGAAGTTATCCAAAAATACAGCAATGTCTCAGAATGTAAAATCAATGTCCACAAATCAGTAGCCTTTGTATATGGCAGTAACAGCCAAGATGTGAAGCTAATCAAAGACACACTCCCTTCATAGTAGTTTCAAAAATATGAAATAAAAAAGATGTGAAGGAGCTCTACAAAGAAAATTATGAAACCCTAAGAAAAGAAGTAGCAGAAGATATTAACAAATGGAATAACATACTATGGTAATGGCTGGGAAGAATCAACATTGTTAAAATGTCTATATTAACCAAAGCAAATTACAGACTTAATGCAATCTCCATTAAAATACCACCATCATACTTTCAAGATTTAGAAAAAACAATTCTTTGTTTTATATGAAAGCAGAAGAAACCTCATATATATAACCAAGGCAATTATGAGTAATAAAAACAAATATGGGGGTATCACCCTATCAGACTTTTGGCTATACTACAAGGCCATAGTGATCAAAACAGCATGGTATTGGCACAAAAATAGAGGCATTGACATTTGTAACCTAATATGAAAGCATGAGTTGAAACTAACCTCTTACAGCCACTTGATCTTTGATAAACCAAATAAGAACATAAACTAGGGGAAAGAATCCCTATTCAATAAATGGATAAATAGGGAGAACTCGATAAGCACATATAAAAAAGCCTGCAACTGGGCCTGCACTTGTTGCCATTTACAAAA
Organism: Arctocebus calabarensis; assembly: GCA_963573935.1. Lineage (NCBI taxonomy): Eukaryota > Metazoa > Chordata > Mammalia > Primates > Lorisidae > Arctocebus > Arctocebus calabarensis. The sequence goes on from CAUYON010142263.1 coordinate 33,959, forward strand.
ATTGATTCAAGATAGATAAAGGATTTAAATCTAAGGTGTGAAACAATAAAAATACTCAAGAATAGTGTAGGGAAAACTCTTTAAGATATTGGCCTGGGGAAAGATTTTATGAAGAAGACTTCAGTGGCAATTGCAACAACAACAAAAATAAACAAATTAGACTTAATTAAACTGAAAAGCTTCTGTATACCTAAGGAAACCACAACCAAAGCAAATATACAACCTTCAGAATGGGAAAAGATATTTGCATATTATGAATCAGACAAAAGCTGAATAACCAGGATCTATGGAGAACTCAAATTAATCAACATAGAAAGAGCAAACAATCCCATATAACTAGGGAAGAGACATGAATAGAACCTTCTCTAAAAAACAAATGAATGACTAACAAACTTATGAAAAAGTGTTCTGCATCCCTAATCATCAGAGAAATGTAATTCAAAAACTACCCTGAGATATCACCTAACCTTAGTGAGACTAGCCCACGTTACAATATCTCAAAGTTGCAAATGCTGGCGTAGATGTAGACAGAAGGGAACACTTTTACACTGTGGGTGGGATTGCACACTAATACAACCTTTTTGGTAAGAAGTATGGAGAATCCTCAAAGAACTCAAATTAAACCTCCGATTTGATCCTGCAATCCCATTACTAGGCATCTACGCAGAAGAAAAAATGTCCTTTCATCATAAGGACATTTGTACTAGATTGTTCATCGCATCTCAATTTACAATCACCAAAATGTGGAAACAGCCTAGATGCCCATCAATCCAGGAATGGATTAACAAGCTGTGGTATACCTATACCACGGAATACTATTCAGCCATTAAAAAGATGGAGGCTTTACATGTTTGTTTTAATTTGGATGGAAGTAGAATACATTCATCTTAGTAAAGCATCTCAAGAATGGAGAGGCAAAACCCCAATGTATGAATTCTGATATGAAGGCAGTAAATGAGCTAATACAAAGGGAGGGGGAGGGGAAAGAGGGTTTGGAGAGAGGGAGGAAGATGAGGGGGTCATGATACATGGCACACCTCTTGGGGGATGGGTGCAATTATAAGAGGAACTTTATCTAACAAATGCAATCAGTGTAACCTAAAAAAAAAAGGAAATAGAAAATACCATTTGTAACAGTACCAAAAAGTATAAAATAAGTTTAATACTTATTTTAAGTAAATAAATTTGATTAAATAATTATAGAGTCTTTACAATGAAAACTATAAAACATTGCTGGGAGAAAATAAATAAGATCTAGGTAAGTTAAGAGATATACCATGTTCATGGATAGGACAACTCAATATTTTTAAGATATTTATTTTCCGGGCAGCACCTGTGACTCAAAGGGGTAGGGCACTGGCCCCATATGCCAGAGGTGGTGGGTTCAAACCCAGCCCTGGCCAAAAACTGCAAAAAAAAAAAGATATTTATTTTCCATAATGTGTTCTATTCAATACATTCTTAAATTTTAGAGGAATTTTTTCTTGGTAAGTTAATTTTGTCATTTTTAGAAGAGTAAATATTTAGTACTTCCATTTAACATTTATGTCAGTTGTAACTCTTTGTCTAAGGAAGTATGAAATGAATCTCAGTCCCTTTTGGGAATGATATTATCTGACAAATATTGGAAATTTCCTCTCTTATATTTTACCTTTGAGAACTGAGATCTTTCAAGCCAGAAGGTATTGGGGTCCCATCTTCAGTATTCTAAGACAGATCAATATCAGCCTAGAGTTTCATATCCTACAAAACTAAGTTTCTTTCTTTTTTTTTTTAATTGAATCATAGCTGTGTACATTAGTTCAATCATGGGGTACAGTGTGTGGGCTTCACATACAATCTAAGATATTTTTATCAACCTGATTGACATAACATTCATGAGATTTTCTCATTTACTATGTGAAAACATTTTTGATCCATATTTAGAAATTTTCTCCTGACCCTTCAAATATGTACCACACATGTGATCTCACCCTTTGTCCTATCTCCCCCCACCCTCTCCCTCTCCTTCCCTCCCTCTCCTCTTTCCCCATCTTCCTGTGCAATAAATGGGTT
>CAUYON010142264.1:0-14856 GCA_963573935.1 Arctocebus calabarensis
GCGCCCCCCGCCCCCCACGCTGGGAACACAGAGGGCGGCGGCTCAAGCAGAGACAGCCAACAGAGTTGTGTGTGGCCGTACGGGAGGCTGGTAATAACTATGTTGGAGGGGGGTGATGAGGCTGGGAACACAGAGGCAGGAGGGTGAAACGGAGGCTGCGAACACAGAGGGTGCAGGGTGAGGCGGCGGGTGGGAATTCAGATGGAGGATGTTGAAGAGGCTGGGAACACAGAGGGAGGAGGGTGAAGAGGCTGGGAACACAGAGGGAGGAGGGTGAAGCAGAGGCTGGGACTACAGAGGGAGGAGGGTGAAGAGGCTGGGAACACAGAGGGAGGAGGGTGAAGCGGAGGCTGGGAACACAGAGGGAGGAGGATGAAGAGGCTGGGAACACAGAGGGAGGAGGGTGAAGAGGAGGCTGGGACTACAGAGGGAGGAGGATGAAGAGGCTGGGAACACAGAGGGAGGAGGGTGAAGCAGAGGCTGGGAACACAGAGGGGGGAGGGTGAAGGGGAGGCTGGGAATACAGAGGGAGAAGGGTGAGGCGGAGGCTGGGAACACAGAGGCAGGAGGGTGAAGAGGCTGGGAACGCAGAGGGAGGAGGGTGAAGCGGAGGCTGTTCTACAGTCAGAAATGACCGGTTTCCTGATTGTTGCACTAGTCCTCAGAATTCTCTGCTCAGTCCTGAGAAGATATGCTCCGGGGATAGCTGTCAGAATGGTGCAGGCTCTTCAGGACAACTGATAGGTACACTCACAGAGGAGAGGAGGAAGTATTTTACAGAGACTGTCCCTTTGCAGTTAGTGACTCTTCAGGATTAAACCCACCTCCTCTGAGTTCCCAGGTTACTGCCTCCCGTAAGTGCCCGAGCTGAGGTTGGACCCCCTGTGTGCAGAGCAATCCACCATAAGACTCCGAGGACTCCGGGGCTGAACGGAGGGTGCCTGCCTTTCAGTGAGCAGAGGGGGGTTCTTCCTCACACACCAGCCGCAGTAAGGCCCACCGGGACAATCCAGGCTGGCCTGCATCTCGCCTGAAGGAGGAGGTGCCAGCCAGCCTGGATTTCACTTTATCATATTTGGAAAATTCCTTCTGCTGTGTGAGGTGCTGTCACAGGTTCTGAGGATCAGGACGTGGACATCTCTGAGGGATCTTCCCGTCTGCCACAGTGTGACTGCCCAGCGCGTGTCAACCCTGTGCGGCTCCACCACCTCATTTCTAGGGATCCCAACGCAGGTTGGGGGCTCAGAGGTTTTAGGAAACAGTGTCATTAGTGGGGTATTAGCCTCAGCACAATACCAGCAGTTTGGCCTCCGTGATTATGCCAGTCAGCTTCCTTCCGGCACCCGGAGACATTTGAGTTTCGCCATCTCCGTGCACCCCAATCCCTTTCCTCTGGCCGGCCCAGAAATACACAGCCCTGGGCCTGAGCCCCAGCAGGAGGGTCTAACGGAGAGGCCACCCCTATCTCATCCCTTCACTTTCCACCACTGATCACAGCCCATGTGGCTTGGGGTGGGGTCTTTTCCTGTTAGAAAACGCCATGCGGGGTCGGTTGTGCCAATTCCCTCTCCACACCCACACCGTATCTCCCCGGCCCCTCTGCACCCATCAAAGATACCCAGGGCTGCATACTGACTAATGAAAACCATGGATAATAACAAGGAAACACAGCATTTTCCACGTGCTAAGTGTGTTACCCACAGTCAGTCATTTAGTCACTGAAGCCTCAGCCTCCCTGTGAAGTAGGTGTGGGCTTACAGGTGAGGAAACTGAGGCCCTACAATGTTTAGGATCTGGCCCAGTGAGTGGTCACGATAAGCTAGGCTGGCTGCGGGACGTTTGCGAGTTGAAAGGGGGATGCTGACATCCACTCCGTGGCCCTCTCGCTGAAATCCCCTAGCAAACATATAGCCATGACGCTCCTACTACCCCTGGGAACTGAAGCACTTTCTCCTACCTTGGCCTGCCTGTGCCTTATTTTTTAATTTTATTTTTATTTGTTTGTATTTGAGACAGAGTCTCACTTTGTCACCCTAAGTAGAGCACATGGCATGATTGCTCACAGTAACTTCAGCCTCAAACTCTTGGGCTCAAATGATCCTCTTGCCTCAGCCTCCAGAGTAGCTGGTATTACAAGTGCTCACCACAACCTCCAGCTATTTTTTTATTTTATTATTATTATTTTTTGAGCTGCAATCTCACTCTTGCCTCAGCCTCCCACTGCACTTTTAAAGAGCACAGAGAAGGACGCCCTGTGCCGCGCAGAGGGGCACTCTGCCCGAGGGCGCCTGGGCAAAGCGCTGACCATCTGTGAGTCTCAGACTCTTCGGCTGCAGGACGGGGAAGGACGGTTCCAATGCCAGACTCTCGGTGTGGTGGGGGGATCATGTGCGAGGAGCAGTGTGAAACCATCTGGCAAAAGTATGAAGCCCCGCCTAGAGTCAAGGGCATATTTTTGTTCAGTGTTGGCTGGTTCTTGTTGAGAATGAGTCTGTGCTGCGCCTCCAATCTCAGCACTGGGCAGCAGCCCCGCCTTCTGCATATGAGGCCACCTCTTCCTTGTAACGCATGGTCACTGCTCAGGTCTGGGCATCACCCCCACGTCTGGTTTCCTATCAGGCGCTCTGCCTCTACCCCACTACCCACCCAATGAGAACTCCACCCAGATGCTCTGCCCACATTTGTCTGACTGAGGCACAGTCCTGCTCTGCCCGAGTTGTGACCTTCTAGGCTTTCTATGGCCCTGCTCGCTTTGGCAGGTGCTCACTTGTACCTACCCAGAAGGGTGCTACAAGTGAGTCAGGTGGGCCAGTTGTAGGGACGGTGGCAAGCAGGCCCAGGCCTGTCACCTGAAAGGCGAGCGGCTGCCCAGCTTCTGCAGCTGGTCTCCATGGACCCAATCTTCCCACTTTTAAAGAGAACCTGGAAATCTAAGCTGTATGTGAAATGTCCTTATATGTTTAAGCTGACTCAGATTTAAAACAAAAACAAAAGCAAACATCGCTATATAGCCCAAACAAAAGCCATCTGTGGGATGAATGGAATCAGCCAATTTCTGACCTGTAGGGTGCACCCTGGGCCTGGAGGGATTTGACACTGACCTACCTTTCCAGGATCTGCTGGTCCTCGGGTCCTCCGCTAGCCAAGAGTGGTCTGGTTCCCGGACACCCGGGCCCCCTCCCTGCCCCTTCCCTTTGCTCTGCTGGCATCCTGAATGCCCCTCCTCCCCCTTTCTCTCCCCTTTCCCCCTCCAGCTTTACCTGGAAAGTTCTGCTGTTCCTCTTGGAGGCTTTCTTGATTGAATCTTGGCCAGTGCGTAGTGTGTAATTAAATAATTGCAAACAATCTACTCTGCCTGGGCCTCCAGGACACTCTCAAAGCATTGTCTTCACCTGTTTACTTTCTACTACATCCAGGCCTGTGCCACACATCGGAGGCTTTGAAGAAAATCTGCAAGTAGCGGACTTGGCTGTCCTGCCACATTTTTTTTTTTAAGACAGCACCTCAAGCTGTCTCCCTGGGTAGAGTGCTGTGGCATCACAGCTCACAGCAACCTCCAACTCCTGGGCTTAAGCAAATCTCTTGCCTCAGCCTCCCAAATAGCTGGGATTACAGGCACCCTCCACAATGCCCGGCTAGTTTTTGGTTGTAGTTGTCATTGTTGTTTGGCAGGCCTGGGCTGGATTTAACCCCCAGCTCTGGTGTATGTGGCTGGCATCTTAGCTGCTTGAGCTACAGACACCAAACCATCTCCCACTAAATCTTAAGCAACTTGTCTGCAGAGACCCTGTCCCTAAGCCGCAGGGTACTAGAGCCTTTACAGGTGTCAGATGAATGTCCAGGCTTCTCGAAAGCTTTGGCTTTAAGAGACTAAATGGAAGGGCTGTGGCCAAGTAACTCATTGGGTAAAAATTGAATTTTGATGCGGGAAATGCAGCCCCTTCCCAGGGCTCTGCCTCTACCCCACTACTTCTTGGGCATGACCAACATCTCTAGCTGCATCCTGGCCACTTCGGGGTCTCAGGATAAGAGAGCTGAATGAATAAAGCACATCTTCACCACCCTGTGGGGGTGGATCAAGGTGCCACCTCTGCTACCAGGCGGAGGGATGCCAACTTCACCTGGAAGACGTCTTGAGGTTGCTGCGGTTGGATTCGGCCACTCCACATGAGCGTTGCTCTTACCATCTCACAGTGCGAGAGCCAAGAAGGGCCTTAGAGTCATCTAGACTAGAGGAGGAGGCTGTGAGCCCGAGAAGCATGACGTGCCCAGGAGCAAAGCAGGGTAAGCTCTAGTGTCAGATGAATGAATGTCCGGCCTTCTCGAAAGCTTTGGTTTTAAGAGACTAAACGGGAAGGATGTCCAACTCCAGCTCTGGTTTTTAGAGTTTTTTCCTACTAACTCGTAGATTTGCCACTATCGTTTGACATGATGTTATAAAAGCACAATGAGATATCGTGAGCTCACAGTTTTCAAAAACTCCATTTCACAGAAATGGGCTTCTAACTTGTCTTCTTCCTGCCTCTGGGAATGCAGCATTTGGGGTTCGACATTTGCTGTGCCAGCCTTCCTCACCTCAGTGCAATTTCCTTAGCAGAAAGGAGATGAGCAATGTGTCTGTGTGCCCGTTCCCACCTTTCAAACTCCTAGGAAAACATCTGTCACAGGCACGAACGAGATGAAAAATGCTCACTGGTACTTTGCTTCCATCAAAGCCCATGAAGGGGAGAAAAAATAATTTTCCTTCACCCTCATAAGTTTGCAGTCAGGATGGATTTCTGTAACAAAAGACAGACTAACAAGAGAAAAACAAGCATGTTTATTAATGCATGTGGTATGGCACCACTGGGGGAAACCTCAATGAAAGTGAGGGCCTTGGTTTTAAGCAAATAGGGAGAATGTAGAGAGAATTTTTGCAGTCTACTCTTTTGCAGTTGCCTTCAGCTCAAAACACTCCTTATGCCAAAGTGGCATATTCTGACCCTTTCAGTTTCATACAGTAGAACCTCTCTGTAAGCTGACCACCCAAGGGACTGTAACAAACTGGTCAACACACGAAGGTGGTCAACATAAGGAACTGGCCTACTGTATTGATATATACATGTGTTGCATGTCTGGTCTGTGAAAATTAGGTCACCTTGGGGAGGTGGTAAATGTGTGGAGGAACAAGACTTATATAGGAGATCTAACAAAGACTGAAATGTTGTAGAGAAGTAATAAGACAAAGGAAACAAGTTCCAGGTTTCCAAAGATGGGGAGCTATGGTTAGGCAAATACCTGGGAAGACACCAATAAAGTCTGCTTACAGATTCCTCTGGCACCAAGTCTGAGCTGATAAAGGATTATCTCCAGTAAAGGAGAATTTATATACTGTCTTCAGGCAGGTTGCCACTGGGGCCTAAGACCTTTCTTCTTTGTAAATCTCTGTCTTGCTTTCAGGCAAACAGAGGGGAGGCAGAGAGCTGTCTTGTCTTCAGCTGAATAATCCTTCATATTTCCAGGAGGCATATGGTCTGGTCTCCCACACTTGCCAGGCTCCCTAGGAACACTGGCATGAGAAGGAGCTGTCATTTAAGTCAAGACATGTTTCATTTATACTAGTTTTTCAAAACAAGAGTTTATCCCGGGGCCAGAACACATTATGTCTGTAATCCCAGCACTCCGGCAGGCTGAGATGGGAGGATTGTTTGAGATTAGGAGTTTGAGACCAGCCTGATCAAGAGCGAGACCCTGTCTCTACTAAAAATAGAAAAAGTAGGTGAGAAGTGGCATGTGTCTCAGGCCCCAGCTACCTGGGAGGCTGAGGCAGGAGAATCTGTCGCTTGATAGCCCAGGCAACAGAGTGAGACTCTGTCTCCAAAAAAGGGGGGAGTTTGTCCTGTTCCATTCTCATGTCCACCACCAGAACGTCTACTGAAAAATAAGTTAACGTAGGAAGGGATTTATTGAGGTGTCACGACAAGATCATTATTTCATTTTTCAGATAGACTGAGCCTCAAAGCAGCTCAAAACCATTGATTCATTAATTTCTAGTCAAATAAATTGGCCAGACACTGTGATAGGTTATGGAGATACAACAGTGAGCAAGATGGTCACCCAGTGCCTGCCCTCCAATTGCTCCCAACCTAGCTGCAAAGAGATTGCCAAGAAGTTATACGGTAGAACCTCCATAGCTGACCACCTCCCTGCATTGACCACCTCCCCAAGGTGACCTAATTTTCACAGACTGGACATGCAACACATGTACATATCAATACAGTAGGCTAGTTCCTTATGTTGACCACCTTCGTGTGTTGACCAGTTTGTTATAATCCTTGGATGGTCAGCTTACAGAGAGGTTCTACTGGATGAAACTGAAAGAGTTAGAATATGCCATTTTGGCATAAGGATTGTTTTGAGCTGAAGGCTACTGTGAAAGAGTAGACTGCAAAAATTCTCTCTACGTTCTCCCTATTTGCTTATAAACAACACACACTCTGTGTATGTGTGTGTGGGTGTCCAGTTCCTTCTCATGTACCAAAAAGGGCAGAATGACTTAGTACCTGCAGATGACCTGATCCTCTTCAGGCCAGAGATGGCACCAAGAAGAATCTACAACAAACCTTAAATGTTCCATTAGCTGCCCCCCAAATTTATCTTCCCACAATTTACGCTCTCTAGAAGATCAAAACCTTTTTCCTTTATCTTGTCACTTCCCCACAAATTTCTTGCCCTTTGTTAAAATGGTATTAAATATATTGGCCTCCAGATCTAACCACCTCCTTGGGCTTTTCATTTCTATGAAGTTCCCCATATGCATATGAAATAAATCTTTTCCTTCTGTTAATCTGTCACTGGTCAGTTTAAATTCTAACCCTCCCCCCTCCACTCCCCTCCTTGCAGAATTTAAGGGGATAGAGAGAAAATTTATTTTCCTTCTCCTACAAAGTCTACTGGCCCTTAGTCCTATGCCCTTTCTGCTTCTCAGTGATGTTTCTACAACACTCCCGAGTCATCAGCGAATGATATTTCCCAGGTGGTTTGCTCAATCCTCAGTCCTCCCGCACACGCCTCTTACCCACCCCTGCCCTTGTTGCCACCTGGCTGCTTCCCTAAACATGCTTTCTTTTGTTAGGTGAGGCTGGAGATCTTAGTCCCGTGGTGGTCAGCGTTTTACAGGTTTCTTGGCAGCATCTTCAGGGTCAATAGCCCCAAAGCAAGCTGCCAGGTCCTTATCTCATCAAAGTTGTGGCAATGTGGCTCAGCCCCAGGAAACCAGCAGCCTGGAGGTTCAAAGAGTTTTTGCTTACATTATGATTACTCGATTACTTACAGACACAAACAATGCCAGGCTTTGATGGTTTCTCAGCAATGCAAAGCATTTCTAAGGAAGCTATCATTTAAAGTCAGCCTTTGACCTCTGCTTGTGCAAAGCACGTTTCCACATTCAGAGCCAGAATTTTTCACCTCACCCTCAAGACAAGAGTACCTTGTCTTATCCTAAGTTCTGGTGGCTTTTGCTCCCACAGAAGCAAGAAAAAAAAAAAAAAAAAGATCCAGCCGGAGAATCACAACCACTGTAATTAAAAAGGCCTGGTGGAAACAGAAAGACAAGGGATAGGCAAAAAAAGTATTTATTGGAATTTAAAAATTCCTATGTCCAACTATTGCAATGAAGGCTTTGCTGGGCCTCAATGGTGGAGCCTCAAAAAACGTCACTGGATGGTGTGAGTGTTTAGCTAGTCCCTGAGTCCCTGCACACTATGTGACAGATGTGACCCAGGTCTGCCTTAGGCCCACCTGCTTGGAGGGCAGGTATGGTTGGTCACTTAGCAGTTTGTTCTGAAGTCTCCTCCCCCTCTTCCTTCTGTTCTGGAGGCAGGAAGCCCCTACAGTTGTCAGAAGCTGTAGGAAAGTGGACTTGACCCCTTCCGTGGCTGGCACACAGGCGTATGCAAACGTGATGGAGAGGCCTGGGGAGGGCTCCTAGGGGATGGATCTCCTAGAGGATGGATCTCATGACAGCTAAGGAGCATAGACTCAGCGCCAAGCCCTGGGTAAGGCAGGAAACCCCGAGGGCAGCACACCCCCCGCCCCCAACACTGACCCAGCCTTCCAGCCAGCCCAGAGCTGCGGCTGCAGTGGGACGCCCCTGGGAAAGCCGTGTGTGAGGACAGGGCCTGGCCCTATTCGAGGAGACGTCGCTGAGCACTGACCAGTGACCAGGAGCAGACTTGGGCCGACGTTCCACACCCGCATGGTGTCAGAGGTAAGGGCAGGCTAGCGTCCCTGTGCTGCTGGCGAGAGGTCAAAGACCGAAAACAAAGATTATTCTGAACGGTGAATGAAAGGAAACGGAGTCCAGGTTCTGGGCGGCAACGTTGGCCTTGATTTCCACCCGGTGCCGGTGAGATGAGTTCAGGAAGGAAGTCAGCCCGTGGGTTAAGGTGGGTGGAAATGGAAAGGGTCAGAAGGGCGGGGCTCGGCGCATTCTTCTTTCCTGGCTCGGACACCCTGTGCATTTCTTTCTTCCTGGGCGGGTTGGTTCTATTAGGGTGGCTCCCTCCATTTGACTTTATCCCTGGTGGGTACCCTAGGCCAATGAAGGCTGGCAGAGGTGTGGACATGAGCTCCGGTGGCACCACAGCAGCCTGGCAGAGGCAGCATCGGGTGGACAGAGAAGGCGTCGCGCGGATCAGCCCAGCAGCTGCCAAAGGTGCCAAGAGCTGCACTTCTCGGCTCAGGGCTCCTAGCATGTCTGTTTAAGAACAGTGGCTTCCATTTCTGCTCAAAAAGCAGAAAGAAATTAGGCAGTCATACAGCAAGAGGGCAAACTCCCAGACAAACTGGCAAAGTGACCGACCATACCTGACACCTGAGCCTATGGCAGACTTAGGGTTCCAGGAGACAGACAGGAGAGGGCTGGCACTCAGGATCGGGAGCCCACCTGGGCTGGCAGGGCTTGAGAACTGAGATCGTTGGGATGGCTTAATACCTAGGTGCTATTTATTGATTGAATAATAGTTTTTAGGGGGCTTTTTAGAAAAGAAAAGAACACTAACACTACCACATCATATGCACATATAGAGAGATGCACCTCCCTACTAAAATTTAATTTAAAAAGAACTTTTTCATAGAATTGAGGTGACTGTCAACGTGTTGACATGTATGTTGTCAGGTTACATGAGGTGAGAGGTCAATGGGAAGACTGGCAGGTCTGTTTAAGAGCAATGGCTACCATTTGGAAAGGCTTTATTTTGTTCTGAGCTACACGATCACGCTGGGACCTCCAGCAAGCCCCTGGGCTCCCTGAGCCTGAACTTTTCCAGTTCAGGAATATTAGGAACCAATAGACATATTATCTGTGGGCCTTTCTTTTCTCAGAAAACTTTTATTTAAGTTGTGTTTATCATAGTGAATTCTAGGTTGTGACTTAAAGGAGTCATGTGACATATTCTTTTCAGAATTTAAGAAATTCTTCGAGGATATTATCATTCACTGCTTAATTCATTACTCTGAAAGCATTTCTTTTGGTCACCATTAGGCTGGCTTGTCTTTCCTATTTCAAATGGGTTGTAAGGGGAATGTTGAACATTTCTTTTTTTTTTTTTTTTGAGACAGAGCCTCAAGCTGTCACCCTGGACAGAGTGCCGTGGCATCACAGCTCACAGCAACCTCCAATTCCTGGGCTCAAGAGAGTCTCCTGCCTCTGCCTGCCAAGTAGCTGGGACTACAGGCGCCCTCCACAACGCCAGGCCATTTTTTGGTTGCAGCCATCATTGTTGTTTGGTGGGCCAGGCTGGATTTGAACCCGCCAGCTCAGGTGTATGTGGCTGGCGCCTTAGCCCCTTGAGCCACAGGCACTGAGCCAGAATGTTGAACATTTCAACTTTTCCTAACCAATGGGGGTGGATTTCTTTTTCTTTTTGAGACAGGGTCTCACTCTGTCACCTGGGCTGGAGTGCAGTGACCTCAGCCTACTCACAACAACCTCAAACTCCTGTGGTCAGGTGAACATCCTGTCTCAGCCTCTCGAGTAGCTGGGACTACAGGCACCTGTCACAACACTGGCTTAATTTTTCTATTGTTAGTAGGTTACACTTTCACTCAGGCTGGTCTCCAACTCCAGAGCTCAAGCTATTCACCAACCTCGGCCTCCCAGAGTGCTAGGATTACAGGTGTGAGCCATCATGCCCAGCTTAAACTCTTTTTTATTTTTTTATACACAATGCAACTAGCATACAGTACATACAATTTTTACATCTTTTTAATTTTTCTTTTAACAGTATGTTTTAGTGTGACTCATGCTTATAATCCTGGCACTCTGGGAGTCTGGGGTGGGTGGATTGCTTGAGATCAGGGGTTCAGGACCAGCCTGAACAAGAACGAGACCCCCATCTCTACCAAAAATAGAAAAAACTAGCTGGGCATTGTGGTGGGTACCTGTGGTCCCAGCTACTCAGGAGGCTGAAGGAGAAGGATTCCTTGATCCCAAGTTTGAGGTTGCTGTGAGCTATGACACTACAGCACTCTACCAAGAGCAACAAGAGTGAGACTCTGTCTCCCCCCTGCAAAAAGTGTTTTGGAGTTCTTTCTGCAAGGGCATGAGGAGAAGGTCCTCATTCTTTTACACAGCTGCATACTATTCCCCTGAATGGGTATGTCGTGATTTACTTAGCTGGTCCCTAGTGATGGATATTTGATTTGTCTTTAATCATTTGCTACTTGGAGAGTGCCACAGTGGGTAAATTTGTATTCTCATCATTTCACACATACACTGGTGTATCTTTAGAATAAATCTCAAAAGTGGAGTTGTTAGAGCAAAGGGCAAATCCATTTGTAATTTTGAAAGATACTATGAAATTTCCTTCCCTGTGATTGTACCAATTAATATGCCCACCATCATCAATATGAGTCAGAGTACCCAGGCTGCCGGGTGTATGGTCAAAGTTTTAGATTACCACTAATCTAATAGGTGAAAAAGGAATCTTGGTTAGTTTTACCTTGCATTTCTGGGGTTATGTATAAGGTTAAATACCCTGAAAAGATTTTGAAAGGGATGTGACATAAGATACGGAAGAAACCAAAGATAAACTGTGTGAGTCTTATCTTAATTATTACTTATCTTAATAAATAATTAAGTATCTTGAAAATTTTCACTAACCTTGAAAAGGAAGACAGCTGGGAACCCCACTTGACCATACGCACGCGCACACAGTGTACTAAGTAATGGTTTGATGGTTCAAAGCCTGGTTTGAAGGCTCGTCCTCTTGACGAGTCATGACTTTATGCTATTCTCTTATGCATTCTGAACATCTCAGAGTTCAGTTTCCTTAGTTGTGAAATGAGGAAAACTTTCTACATCATCCTTTGGAAGATTAAATAAATTCTGTAAAGCATTTGGCACAATACCTGGCACACTCTGAGCTCTCAGTCAAAACTGTCAGTATTTAACCTCCTTTTCTGATCTTTGCAGAAAACTTTCAGCCTCTTGGAATGGAGTTTCAGCAGCTCATGGACATTAGCTCTTCAAAGGAATGTTCTCCAGCCCCCTTATGACCTGTGAGAATACAAATGAGTCCAAGGATCTGGGAAAATACGGCCCTTACAAGGTCTAGCAAGGGCATGTGAAGGGTCCCCACTGGCAGGGAATAGATGCAGCTATTTACTCTGCACAGAGAAAAGCGGACAGCAATTCTGTTCCTGCTACATTCACAAGAAGAAAACTGCTGGCATGAAGCCCCCCCAAAAGGAACACGAAGGAACAAGAACTCACCCTGAATTAGCAAAATGAAAGTCTCACCCTGAATTAGCAAAAACAACCTTATATCCAGTTGCCGACCAATTATCGTATTTTATTTATACCAAAGGGAACACAATGCAACTAGCATACAATGTGTCACTCTGTGACAGATCAAAAATCCCAAAGCTTAGCAGAAGATTCTTACTCAGATATCCAACGTAACTTTTTCTTAGCTGGGCAAAAGACAGTTAGGAAAAGAACTCGATGGGGCACGTGTCCTCTCTCCTGGTCAAGGAAGGACTGTTGTAGAGGTGGTCTCTATGGACATATTTGTGGGATGAGTGAATAAACTATTAAAATCACCCAGGACCAGACACCTTTTCCTCTTCTCACAGGACAATGCTCAAATTTTGAGGGAGAGAGTCTACTCAGAAACTGGACATTATTGTTTCTGTTTTGAACATCAGAATGAAATTTTAAGAACTGGTTCTGGTTTTTATTATTTTAAGACATTTTATTTATTTATTTTTTATTTGAGACAGTCTCACTTTATCACCCTTGGTAGAGTGCTGTGGCATCACAGCTCACAGCAACCTCCAGCTCCTGAGCTTAGGCAATTCTCTTGCCTCAGCCTCCTGAGTAGCTGGAACTGTAGGTGCTTGCCACAACGCCCGGCTATTTCTTTGTTGCAGTTTGGCTGGGGCTGGGTTTGAACCTGCCACCCTTGGTACATGGGGCCGGTGCCATACTCACTGAGCCACAGGCACTGCCCTGTTTTTCATTTTTTGTTTAGTAGAGACTGGGTCTCACTGTTGCTCAGGCTGATCTCAAACTCACGAGCTCCAGTGCTCCACCTGCCTCAACCTCCCAGAGTGCCAGGATTACAGGTGTGAACCACTGCACCCAGCTAACTTCAAGTTTTTCAATGAAAATCACTTTCAAGCTAGACTGGTACTCTCAGCTATGCTCTCAGCTAAGTAAAAGAAAAAACAAGTATAACATTAAAACATTTTCACATATACAAGGGCTGCGAAATGTATCTCCCATGCCTTTTTCCTAGGAAACTCGTGGGTGTGTGCTCTATCAAAGCAATGCAGTATACCAAGAATGAGAAAGACATGGAACCCAACTGAGGAGAAAAGGTCCAAAGATGAGGGCAGCAGGGTTAGAGAGCACGCTGGGCAGAGACACAAGGCTCCAGGAGTTGCCAGGGGAAAATTGATAGCAAAAGTCATGACAGAGCTTTTCAGGGGAACAGCCATATGCTATATACATATGTATGCATGTGTGTATATGTACATGTATACATTTTTTTTTTAACAGTGTCTATGTTGCCCAGGCTGGTTTCAAACTCTTTGCCTCAAGCAATCCGTTGGCCTAAGTGTCCTGAAGTACCGGGATTACAAGCATGAACTACGACATGAGCTTTTATCTTGAGTGCGGTGAGCTCTCATTGTGTACGATGACCGCTTGTACAGAGGTCAACATTTATTGAACTTGGCCAGTGGGGTTCAAGTGCTGTATTCCTAGCACTTTCAGAAGCTGAGGAAGGAAGATGACTTGAGGACAAAAGTCCAAGACCAGCTTGAGCAACATAGCAAGACCCCATACCTACAAAAAAGTACAAAAATTAGCTGGGTACAGTTGTGAGTGCCTGGCTCAGCTACTCAGGGGAGGCTGAAGCAGGATTGCTTGAGTTCAGGACTATGAGGTTGCAGTGAGCTATGATGACACCTGGGCACTCTGGCTCAGGCAACAGAGACCCTGTCTCAATAAAAAAAAAAAATTATCAATTTATTGAAACAGGGTCCCATTCTGTCAGCCAGGCTGGAGTGCAGTGGTGCAATCATATGTAATTACAGCTTCAAACTCCTGGGCTCCAGTGATCCTCCCACCTCAGCCTGACCTTTAAGCTACATACATGTTCTTGCTTTGATAAATATAAGATTATAGTTTTTTAAAGCCAAAAAATTTTTGGAATAACAGTCTAGTCTAGTGGAGGTAAAATGTTTGCAATACCAGAAAGTCTTAGACTCATAGAAACTTAAGTTCTCTCTAGACAGTCACTGTCTCTTTAGCTCTTTCAGTCCATTTTGGGGTGAAAATAAATTTAGCATAGAAATGAAAATAAACAATGACAGCTACACACAACGATATGATTCTCATGGACAGTGTCGTGTAGAAAAGTCTAAATTCTAAGAATGTACACTATGTAGGTGGTGGCTAGACTGGTGTGTTAGGATAATTGAGCTAACAGCCACGGGCACTCTTCCATGTATACGTCATGCTTCGCTAAATGCTACGTGTAAACAAACAAATTCAAACCAATCTAAATGTTTACCAGGTAAGAATGTATACTAAGTAGGTGGTGGCTAGACTGGTGTGTTAGGATAATTTATTGAGCTACCTGCTATGGGCACTATTCTGTATGTACCTTTTGCTTTAATAAATGCTGCACTTAAAGAAATGAATTCAAGCCAATCTAAATGTTTACCAGTAGGGGACTTTTTAATTATAATAGTCATGTAATGTGTAATGCACCATTAAAAATGGGGCAGCTGTGATCCTACATGTTTATTAGGCCCTGATGTTCAAAATTGTGCCCTAAAATGAGAAAACTTACAGTGAAATTTAAAAAAAGTAAAAATATGGCTTGGCACCTGTGGCTCAACAGGCTAGGGTGCCAGCCACGTACACCTGAGCTGGCGGGTTCGAATCCAGCCTGGGCCTGCTGGGCCCCCAAACAATGACGGCTGCAACCAAAAAATGGCCGGGCGTTGTGGTGGGCACCTGCAGTCCCAGCTACTTGGGAGGCAGAGGCAGGAGACTCGCTTGAGCCCAGGGATTGAAGGTTGCTGTGAGCTGTGATGCCACTGCACTCTAACCAGGGTGACAGCTTGAGGCTCTGTCTCAAAAAAAAAACAAGTAAAAATACGACAAAATCAGTGTCAGAAATGAATCTGAAGCCAAGCACAGTGGCACATGCCTGTAATGGTAGCACTCTTGGAGGCTACGGCAGGTTAGTGTGAGGTCAGGAGTTTAAGACTAGCCTGAGCAACAATGAGATCCCGTCTATACTAAAAATAAAGAAATAAGGCTCAGTGCTTAGGGCATCAGCCACATGCACAGGGTTG
>CAUYON010142266.1:0-44657 GCA_963573935.1 Arctocebus calabarensis
ATATAGTGATCAAGAAAATGCCATGAAGGCTATCTGTAACAGTATGATGAAAACATTTCTGAATGTATATGAATCATGCCCTATGATTGCACCAATGTACAGAATTATGATTCAATAAAATTATAAAAAAAAAAAAAGAAACACATCTAAATGGCAGAGTCTCACACAGACTCAAAGAGATGGCAAAAATATTGAATTCAAATGGAAAACAAAAGAAGGGGGAACCATTCTTATATCAGATAAAATAGCCAACAATTGTAACAAAAAAGGAGACAACGATGGTTATAATGTAATGGTAAAGTGAACAATTCAAAAAGAAGACATAACAATCCTAAATATATATGCACCTAACAAGGAGCTCCCAGTTACGAAAAGCAGATTCTTCCAGATCTAAGCAAAGAAATAAACAGTAGCATCTTAATTGTCAGACACTTCAACATTGTGCTGACAGATCATTGAAACAGAAAATGACTAAAGAAACATGGGACTTAAACAGGACTCTGGAGCAAATGGTCCTAACAGACATTTATACCACCTTCTACCTCAAAATTACTGAATATGCATTTTTTTCTCATCAGCATATGGGACATTTCCAAGATCATATCTTAGGCCAAAAAACAAGTCTCAGCAAATTCAAAAAAATCAGAAACTTACTATGTATCTTCTCAGACCACAGCAGAAGAAAATTTGAAATCAATTGCAAGAGGAACAGTGAAATCTACAAAAGTCATGAAAATTAAACAACCTGATGCTGAATAATTATTGGGTCAATGTTGAAATTAATATGTGTACGGAAATCAAAGGATTCCTCAAACTGAATGACAAGGGAAACACAAGCTTTCAAAATCTATGGGATACAGCAAAAACAACCCTAAAGGTAAAGTTCATAGCCTTAAATGCCTATATATATATATATATATAAAAATCACAAATCAATAGCTAATGACATATCTCAAGGAACTATAAAAAGGACAAATCCAATCCACAGCCAGCAGAAGAAAAGAAATAACAAGATTCAGAGTAGAACTAAACAAAATGGAAATCAAAATATAACATAAAGGGTCAATGAAGCAAAAAGTTGGATCTTTGAAAAGATAATAAAAAATTGATAGATCATTAGCCAGATGAACTAGATAGAAGAGAAAGGACTCAAATAATCTCAATCAGAAATGAAAAAGGAGACATTATAATTGATATCATAGAAATACAAAATATTATCTGTGAATACTACAAAAACCTCTATGCAAACAAACAAGAAAATGTAGAGGAAACTGATACATTTCTGGAAACACAATGTCCCAAGACTCAATCAGGAGGAAACAGAATTCCTGAAGAGACCAATAATGTGCAGCAAGAGTTAAAAAAAAAAAAAAAAAAAACTTCCAACAAAAGAAAGCCCCAGACCAGACAGATTCATAGCTCAATTCTACCATACCACTACTAAGAGGAACTGGTTCTAATCCTACAGAAACTATTCCATAACATCAAGGAGGAGGGCATCCTCCCTAACTCGTTTTACAAAACCAGTATAATTTTGATACCAAAGCCAGGAAAGGATACAACAACAATAAAAAAGAAAACTATAAACCACTATCCCTTATGAACATAGATGCAAAAATACACAAAAAAATACTAGCAAACCAATTTCAACAGCACATTGAAGATAATTCACTATGATCAGGTAGGTTATATCTCATGGATGTAGGGATGGTCCAGCATATGCAAATCAATAAACATGATTCACTACATAAACGGAAAGAAAAACAAAGACCATATGCTCATCTCAATAGATTCAGAAAATTATCAGATAAAATTCAGTACCTTGTCATGATAAAAACTTACAAGAAACTAGGCATTGGAGGAACATAGCTTAAAATTATGAAAGATACATGACAAACTCATGGCCAACATCATACTGAATGGGGAAAAGTTAGAAGCATTCCATCTAAGAACTGGAAGAAGACAATGGTGCCCATTGTCACTACTTTTATTTAATATAATATTAGAAGTCCTAGCCAGAGCAATCAGGGAAGAGGAAGAAATAAACGGCATTCAAATCAGGAAAGAGGAGGTCAAACTATTCCTGTTTGCTGGTGATATTATTTCATATCTGGAAAATACTAAAGACTACACTGTGAGACTCTTGGAATTGATAAATAAATTCAACCAAATCTCAGGTTATAAAATCAAAGTATGCAAATCAGAAGCATCTCTATATACTAATAACAGTCAAGCTGAGGGTGAAATCAGGGACTCAATACCATTTACAATAGCTACAAAGAACATAAACTACATAGGAATATACTTAACTAAGTGAAAGATCTCTACAGAAAACACTGATGGAAGAAACACTAGATGACACAAACAATTATAAAAACATTTCCTGGTCATGGATTGGTAGAATCAACATCATTAAAATATCCATACTGCCCAAAGTGATTTATAGATTTAATGCAATCCCCATTGAAATACCATCCTTATATTTCATAGACGTAGAAAAAATAATTATAACCTTCATCTAGAACCAAAAGAGCCCATATAGCCAAAGAAATCGTAAGCAAAGGGAACAAATCTGAGATTATCACATTACTTGACTATAAATTTTACTAAAAGGAACTAAAACAGCATGCTACTGGTATAAAAATAGAGATATAGATCTGTGAAACAGAATAGATAACCTAGAAGTAAAACCATCTACCTACAACTAACTGATCTTTGACAAAGCAAAAACCAACATATACTGCGGAAAGAAAGCCCTATTCAATAAATGGGAAAACTGGATAGTCATGAAGAATGATGAAACAAGATCCCCATTTTTTGCCATAAACTAATATTCATAATAGATTAAAGACTTAAATGTAAGGTATGAAGCCATAAAAATTTGAAAAGAAAACATAGGAAACACTCATCTAGATATCAACCTAGGCAAATAATTTATCACTAAGACACCAAAGGCAATGACAAAAACAAATAAATGGTACTTAATTAAAAAAACTTTTCCACAACAAAGGAAATAATCAACAGAGTTAATTAGACAACTTATAGAATAAGAGAAAATATTTTCAAACTATACATCTGACAAAGGACTAATATCCGAAATCTACAAAGAACTCAAATCAGCAAGAACAAACAAACCACCCCATCAAAAAGTGGGCAAAAGACATGAGGAGGAGTTTTGGAAAGAAGATAGACAAATGATCAACAAACACATGAAAAAATGTTCAGCATCAGTAATCATCAGGCACATGCATATTAAATGTATTATGAGATACCACCTTACCCCTACCAGAATGGCCATATTTAAGAAGTCAAAACACAATAGGGGCTGGCATTGATACAGAGAAAAAACACTTACACTCTGTTGGTGGGACTGTAAATCAGTACAACCTCTATCAAGAACAGTATGCAGATTTGTGAAAGAAAGAAAAGTAGATCATTTGTCCCAGCAATCCAACTACTAGGTATCTGTCCAAAGAAATGAAGTCATTTCATCAAAAAAAGAAAACTACACCCAAAACATCTATCACAGTACAATTCACAATTGCCAAATTGTGGAATCAATCTAAGTGCTCATCAGTTTGTGAGTAGATAAAGAAAGGTGGAATGAAATTATATCTTTGCAGCAACGTGGAGGGAGCGGGAGATGGTTATCCTGAGGGAAGTATCTCAGGAGTGAAAAACCAAACACCACATGCTCTCACTAATAAATGGGAGCTAATAGATGGACATATACAGGCACAAAACAATATACAGAACATAGGAAACAGAAGAGGATGTGGAGATAAAAACTTACCTGTTGGGTACAATGAACACTGTTCTAGTGATGTGCACCTCAAAGGCCTTAACTTAAGCATTTTATAAGGTATCTTATAAAAAACGCTTGTGCCCCCTTGATATTTTGAAATAAGAAATTAAATTAACATAAGTTAACAACAACAAATCTGGTTGGGGGGGGGGAAGAAGAAAAAGAAAATAGGATGGCAGTTTCCAAAGAGTGGAGAACGGTGGAAATGGAGTTTTGTTTAATTGACACACAATTTCAGTTTTGCAAGGTGAGAGTTCTAGAGATTTGTTGCCCAACAATTTGAATGTTCTTGACACTACTGAACTGTAAACTTAAAAGATTACAGTAGTAAATTTTGTGTATTTTATTACAGTTAAAAATTGAAATTAAAAAACATACTTCAAAGAACACTGTCCTCAGGAACAAATATTTATAGAAAAAAATGCCAAGAAAATTCCACGCTGTGTATATCCCTAAAGTTCATTCTGGGAACAAAGTCACTCTTTTATAAAGAAAGTGTGACGGTAAACTTTTCCTTTCTGTGCAATTGTCAGCATAGTCAATTGTAGGATAATCAGTGTAATGTGGTACCACTTGTTTCCTCTTACTTGAGAGGGAAGAAAAAATCAAGCTACATTTTGTTTCCTGATGTATAACTGTTAACACTTAACATCCTGTTGTCCTCTGCTTTCCAATTTAATCTAATGTCATCAGAGGATAACGAGGTGGAGAAAAGGTTCAGGGATAATAAATAGGAGCCATCTCCCTCTCCCTACTCCTTCAATTTAGTAGTGTCTACACAGATGCAAAGCCTGTATGGCCAAGTGTAAATTTCTAAGGATCTACAACAGAATAGTGAGACAGCTGCTAATTACCAAGGTTTAAGGGGACTTACCTAATAAGGAGAAAAAGTCTCTGAATTTCCAGAGTTTCTCTTTCATTTCTGATCATACAGTCTGAGAAAGTGAAAACTCAGTTATAATCCCGCTACTTCTCCTTGCCAGCTTTCATCGCATCACATAATTTCTCAGTGCCTGTGGTCTTTTCTGAAACCGGAGGCCAGTACCAGAACAGCCTTCTTGCAGCCACCCTGAAGAGTAATGAATAGAAATGAGTTATAAATATAAAATGCTGCATAAATCTTTTAGCACCAAAGGCTCGGGATGTTTTAAATACACAAAGGACAGACTAATAAGACTATCAATCCTGTCTCCAATGTATAGACATTTAGAAAGTGGGATTCCATCCATCTTTGACTCTTAGAGCCTCAGTTTTAAAAAAATATATACGATTTTCATAGAGCAAAGTACTCACTTGCCTTTCTTTCTGGTGCTAATTTAATGAATTTCTTGTATATGCTAAAGCTATGTCAGATGAGGTTACATTTTATTTGCAATATAGGTACATTCATTATGAACAGTTTCCCTAATTCAGAGAGTATTCAGTTCTATACTTCTCTGCTACCACCTGGCTTCATTGGCGCCATCACATTGAATGAACATTAATGACGAGGTTGTTTGCATATTTTATAGCTAACATACTGAAACAAAACCAATTCATATTTAAAAGAATCAAGGCTGGCCGTTTAAAAACCTTAATAGGGTGTTATTTTCAACTGTGTTGAGTTTTGGTGGGGCGCGGTGGCTCATACCTGTAATCTTAGCACTGTGGGAGGCCTAGACAGATGGATCGCTTGAGCTCAGGAGTTGGAGACCAGCCTAAGCAAGAAGGAAACCTCATCTGTACTGAAAATAGAAAATAAATAGCTAGGTGTAGAGGCAGGCACCTGTACTCTGAGCTACTCAGGAGGCTGAGGCAAGAGGATCCCTTGACCCCAAGAGTTTGAGGTTACTGTGAGGTATGACATGATGGAACTACACCCAGAGAGTTAGCGAGACTCTATCTAAAAAAAAAAAAAAATTGTGCTGAGCTTTAATATTGAATAAGTTGGTCTTCATTAAGGACCCAATATTTTAAACTACATTTCTATGAGGGCTCTGAAAATAAGGTAAGTTTGATTATCACTTGGTTTTATAAGTAGTGAGTAACCCTCAACTGTGTTTAACATTTAGGTATTTTTTTTCAGAACAATATATAGGCATACACCCAGAAAAATATTACTTATGTGTAAGAAATCCGTTAAAGAGGAATGTGCAGTTACGTGCAACTAATATAAGAACCTTTGCGTAGACCCTTGTGGCATAGTTCTAAAATGAAAACCAATTAGTAAATAGTTCTGAAACCAAAACCACCTGCATAGTTTATTCAAAAAAAGTTAGATCATTGCCATGCTGATGCAGTGCAGTGGTAATTTGTCTTCAATGTCCAGCACTATTTTTAGAGGAAATGTAGGAAGGAAGATGAATATTCCTGCAAATCTAGTCTTTATAGCAAAGTTGGTGCCATTCTATTCCAAATGCATTTTCTTCTCAACCTACTATTCTTATGCTGGTCTGGATTCCTAGAGGGAATGTTTTGGCAACTGAGGGAGATATCAAGAGAAATATTTTTCTCTTCGTTTTATTTTATGAGCCTGATAAACAATGTCCTTAACAGCCTTCTTTGGGGTAAGAGAAATAATAAAGTAAACTAGCCTTCTTTTTTTTTTTAATATAAATCAAAAGACCTAATTAAACTCTTTCCAGAAGGAGTAAAATATTCCTGACTTCCACTTTCCTTTCCTTTCCTTTCTGTTCCCATTTTTCAGAGCCCCCATTTCCCCTGAGACTAGATTTCTCAACAGGGGATATGTAGAAACGTACATAATATAGACAGAACACTGGCTGCAATTGAGGAAAGGGACCCCAGAGAAGTCATCATTTTACAGATGAGCAAACTGATTCACAGTTCTCAGATAACTTCTCTAAGGCCAGATTGAGCCATCTTCTCGATTAAGTTAAATCTGTGTGTGCATGTATTCCACTCATAAGCAGACTCGATAAAGGCCATACAAACTTTAAAAAAAACAAAAACATGGTTAAATCTTCAAGCTCTCTATCAGAAAGATGGCTAGATACTTTGTTGACCATTATCAGAGGGCATTTTGGGTAAAATATGCCTTTCATACTTTCCTCATCTCGGTGTCACCACCCAGGTAGATTAAACCACCTAATGCCCAGTGATTCATCAGTGATTTTTCTTTTTCAAAACAACTGGTTTTCTCATTATCATTTCAAACCAAAGGGCCTATTAAAATACCAGCTACTCGCCTACAGAGATGCATTAGATCAGGGAACAATAGCAAATAAACTCTGACCTGAACAAAGAGCTTCTGTGATAATTGTAAAAATATTTTCAGTCATTTAGGGTGGAAAAAACCCAATTTGTATTTTTGATCATTTGATCATAAATGATCATCACTGGCATTTATGGTTAAGTTGTTCTACTCTGTAGTGATTCTTAACTGCAAAAGCGTTAATGGAAATACCCAGACACACACGTTCACAAGAAACCTTACTTTTCTGGATAGTGTTGACGACCAAAGTTTATTTTTAAAAAGCAAAAATCAACTTCAAAACCCAAATTTCAGATTATCAAGGCTTATTTCCTTCTCTTCTAATCTGATTAAAACTTTGAGTCCCAGCTACAGTAAAAGGCTTATCAGATTCCACTTACAAAGAACGAGTCCTGTATAATTACAGCTTTGAGATGTTTCCTAGGCTTCATCTACTTGTTCAAAAAATGAGCAGTTTGAGGAATCATAAGGTATTGTTCACAGAAAAAAATAAAAAACACGTCACCTCAAATTCCAGTCTTTGCGGCTTTTCACAGAAATCTGGCTCTTTCTCACAATGTTTTGTGGTCAGGGCAAAATCAATTATTCAATGACCTGGGCATAGAGATGGTTCTTTCTCGTTTCAAGGAGGGAGGAATGCCAGGAGCTCAAGCACTCCCCAGTGAAAAGCTGTGCTGGACGCGTTTATCACAGAATTTGGATGATGTCTCAGGGCACAGATGCCAGGAGTTTTATTTTGTTTTTAATTTCATCACGCTTTAAGAACCATTTTTCTTTCTACAGGCCCCTATAATGCCTTTGAAAACATCCATTCTCCTGAGTCATCCAAACGGAGGGAGAACAATATGAGCTTTGAGTGAATAAGACTCCCTGGGACTGGTGAGAGGTGGCTCTGGGAGTGCCTTATATATTCAACTTTCAATTAATTCCACTTATACTATACCCCCCCTGGTAATGAAGATAAACAGTGTTGCCATCTTTGGCTACATCCTCAGTGTTTACATTTGGTAACAGCCAAGGATATACTGCTTTGACTCCAGGAGCTATAAAAATCATTTCGGAGATGAAATTTTTGACTCTACCTTCTTTCTCTGACACAGAGAAACATCACAGTAATGGTTAAGGAAACTTAAACAGGAAAGGGTGAATGGACCTGAATTCTCTCTTCATCTGACTTCAGACCTCCTATTCTGCAGAGTTAATTGTAACTAATTCTAATCATGGGTAGCAGATGCCCCCTCCGCCCCACCCACATCCCCCCAGGCTTTCTCACTTCAGCACCCTGCCCAATGCTGCTAGCTGCCTCTCTTTGGCCTCGTACTTTCTCTAGCCTTAAATTCTTCAGTGCTTCTACCCTTCTCCCCTCATACAAATATGAGGCCAGAAGTGCCAGGAAATAGATGTCTCTTCATCAGAACAGCCTTTGACCAATGATTGAAGTTGGCATATAACTACCTCAGGGCACTTGTCCCGCAGGTGGGATAGCTGGGAGGTGTTGTCCTACTCGGGGACTCTGGGCTCCCTGGTGAGATTAAGCTCCAGTTGCCACAGTAATACCACCTTTATTGGCTGGTCACAATCTAGATCAACTACTTGTACTTGAACCTATGCCTGTGGGTATGTTTGTAAAACACAAAGTTTTAGGATGTGGATATTAAAACAGATGAGCTGCTTTGCTAAGTAAAGTTTGTAATAACATACAATCCACCCCCTTTTCTGTATACCTACCCAGTGGATGTTGGTCTTCTGTGATAGCTTTTCCTCATATGGTTAAATTTTGCTTGATTTCATTTTGATAAAAACGGTGGAGCTGGCTTCTGCCTCATGCTCCAAGACCTGCTTCATTTTCCCCATTCCATGTTGATATATTTTCTGATACCCATCCCTACCCCTATATTTAGCCTTACTTCAGCTTCAGAGTCTCCTAAAGGTCCTCAAATACACACACACACCCCTTCTCGAGTCCCTTAACGTGTACTCCTTTGGCAGCCTATGGATACCTCTCAGAATGTTTTTAGACTTACAAAATATGTGGGATTACAAAGTGATACAGTTTAGACATTTGTTCCCTACAAATCTCACATTGAAATTTGATCCTAATGTTGGACGTGGGGCCCGATGGGAAGCGTTTGGTTCAGGGGTGCAGATTCCCCATGAAGGGCTCAGTACCCTCCCTTCAGGTAATGAGTGTGTTCTTACTCTTATAGTTCACACAATAGCTAGTTGTTTAAAAGGGTGTGGCACCTTCTCCCTCTATCTTTCCTTCTCCTCCTCTCACCCTGTGACAGGCTTGTCCCCTTTGCCTTCTGCCTTGAGTGGAGGTCTCCTGAGGTGCTATGTTTTTGTACTGCCTGCAGAACCATGAACCAAATAAAATTCTTTTTAAAAAAGTTTCAGATTAATATAAAGATACATATGATTTGGTTACATTGTGTTTGTTAGGCAAAGTTCAAGTTGTAGTTAGGCTCAGATATTTCTTTAGCAGTATAAATAGGCTAAGACACAAAGGAAAAAAATTTACAATGAAATATGATTAGTAACCTGGAGTCCAGATAACAGTATATCCCTGCATACATATATAAAAGGTCAAGGCAATTTGGCCCTCGTCACTTCTCTTCATTTCCCCCGCTAGGCAATGAAACTTATGATTAAGTCTTGATTTCACATAATGATTTCCAAGGCCTTTCAGGATCCCTAGTGTTAAGATCAGAGTGAAGATTTTGGGTTCCGGAAAACAAGTGCTTATCCGTGTTGCTCCTGATAGAACACCCTGCTCCCTCCTTTTTCCCTTTTCCAAGGTAGGTCCTACTCATCTTATTGCCTCCTCTGTGTAGTGTTCAGTTACCTGGATAGATTTCTTGCCTGATGTGAGATGAGTGTCTACGTGGGTTCTCAGTTTGGTTGATGTGGGCTCAAATCTTTCAATATTTCTCCCAGTATGCCTCGTCACTAAACCTGTAGCTCACTGGCTAAGGCTCTCTTAGCCATAAACAGAGATACCCTTAATAATGTAAGTTTTTTTCTTCCTTTCTAAATTTATTTTTTAATTGACAGAGAAAATTGTGTATATTTTCTGTATAAAACATGATGCTTTGAAGTATATAAAGAGAAGAGTAAATCTAGCTAATTAGCATATGTATTACCTAATATAGTTATAATTTTTGTGGTGAGAATAGTCACTCTCTTAGAATTTTTCAAGAATAGTTACCATGTTATACCATAGATCTCTTGCTTATTCCTTTCAACTGAAATTTTGTATCTTGTGAACAATATCTTCCCCAACCACCATTCCACTCTCTACTTCAACTTCTCTAGACTCCACATAATGTGGCATTTGTCTTTCTGTGTCTGGCTTATCTCACTTAAAATAATGTCCGCCAGGTTCATCCATGTTGTCACAAATGACAGGATTTCCTTTTTTAATGGCAGAATAGTATTCTATCGTGTATACACACACTTTTTCTTTCTCTATTCATCCTTTGGTGGGCACTTTGGCTGTTTATATTGGCTGTTGTAAACAGTGCTGTAATAAACATGAGAGTCTGAATTTTTTTTAAAAAATACTTTAGCATGAACTTCATAATACAAATGTGTTAGTTTTAGTCTATCCTTAGGAGCAATTAGTGACTCTAATCAGGAATCCATACTCCAGGAATGGGGAGGTAACAGTTAATAAGAAAAGCCTGTCTGGAGATGATTACTACAAAAGTCTTCACTATCTCTCTCTCCTAGCAACACTAAACATTTTCTTAATTAGTGTACTTAATAGTGGAAATTAATTTTCAGTGCTAAAATTTATAGATAGGTAACTAGGATAAGTGATATTAGAAATGGCCGCTTTTAAGTAAAATTGGTGGTATTCAAGATGTTTCTTGGCTAAAATAGTTTAAAGACACTATACTTCTTTTTGTTTGTTTGTTTTTGGCTGGGGCTGGGTTTGAACCCGCCATCTATGGCATATGGGGCCAGCGCCCTACTTCTTTGAGCCACAGGTGCTACCCAAGATACTACACTTCTTTAAATGAACAAGGTATAAGAATCTAGCAAACCTTCTACATTTACTATTAGTTTTAGAACATTATGTTTAACCTTAAACCTAGAACCTAGATATTGTTCTGAAATATCCTTGATCACCTCCACAGTGGACAGTTTATCAAATCCCACCACTACAATAATATTGTATTACATTTGCCTCATGTAAACATTTCATACAAGTTACTGCTGTCCAGCAACATGGACAGAATTCTAGGATTTCTTTGGTTTGGGATAATATCTCTTCTTATCTAATTGTTAATGTCTACCTGCATAGCAGGATTTGATCTGAGACCTGTTTATATTACCAAGTTGTAGAGGAGACACCTTATCTTCCAAAATGAGCCTAAGAATTGTAGTGATCAAATTGACTTATGCCTTTTCTCTAATCACGGAATAGTATACATTTCCCATTATGTACAAGACTATCATGTTAACTACCACACTGGCAACTATTTTCTACAATAACTACTGGGATTGTTTCATTCCACTGGGCTCTCTGGCCCAAACTGTTGTCTTGGGTAAGTCTTCCCCAATGCTCATCATGTTTTGGATGACAGATTTTGACACTGTTATGGCTAGTTTCTTACAATTATTAGTATTAGATTCATTCATTCATTCACCAATTATTAACTGAAAAGCTTCTTTGTACCATGCAGTGCTGTGAGCGAGAGGACATTTCAGTCAACAAAATATACAAGATCTACTAAGTGAGGATGAGAAAAGTGGACGTGAATAAAATAATTTCAGGTAGCAATAAGTGCTATGAAAAAATAAGGTGATGACGCATGGCATTACAGGAAGGGGTTGGCTATTTTGGAAAGAATGATCAAGAAAAGCCACTTGGAAGGCTAATAAGAAATACACTAAGCAGGATGTGAGGGTGAATCTGGCTGTGACATCTGTCACCCCATTGATCGCCAGGGTTGATTTGGCTGATCTGGCTGGCTAGGCGGGTGTCCCCTTCCTCCCTCACTGCTCCACGTGTGTCCCTCCCGAAGCTGCATGCTCGGTTGAAGATGATGACCTTCCCCGATAGAGGAGGACCATTCTTCGGGTCAAAGGTATATGAGTAGCTGTGCCCGCCCTGCTAGAACCTCCAAACAAGCTTTCAA
Source organism: Arctocebus calabarensis (assembly GCA_963573935.1). Taxonomy (NCBI): domain Eukaryota; kingdom Metazoa; phylum Chordata; class Mammalia; order Primates; family Lorisidae; genus Arctocebus; species Arctocebus calabarensis. Next base: position 12,167 of record CAUYON010142266.1, read on the forward strand.
GAAATATACTAAGCAAAGATCTTATGCTTTCTACTGAGCTTTTCAGAGTTTTAATAGGATTAGTATTCAATATTATTTGCAAAGAAGAGTGGCTCTGAGGGCTCTAGGAGTTCATTTTTAACTTTTTAGGAATAGCCAGCTTTTCATTGGTGCCCATGCCTCATCTCATGGTCTGATGAAAATGTGAAAGAATCCCTTAAAAAACCAAGATCCATTTAGCCAACTGATGCAATATAATGCACAATTAGCACTTTGACTTTTTTCAATGAATTGATTAGTTTGTATAAGCTGATTGGTTTAGCATTTTGTAGTCCACAAATAGATGAAGAAAATCATTCAAAACCCAGTTTAACTTAATTTGTATTGATGAAGCACTGAGAATCATAAAATCTGAGATTTAGAAGAGCCTTTAGAGATCATTGTACCCAGGAAGAAAATGAATTCTGCAAAATTAACCCCCCAAATGCTCACCTTATGCACTGAAAGCTCCCATGTTTATATTGCTACTTACCAAAAAAGGTGTTTCAAAGATTCTTGGCATTTATATTTCACTTACTATAAGACAGCTTGTCATGAACTGTTTAAATTTTTAAATTTTATTATATCAAAATATTAAAGGGGTAGAAATATAAAATGATGAGATGGCACAGGGACTCCTAGAGGGCTACTGCCCCCCCCAACATAGAAATAAAAAAAACTTGCATCCCTTTAGGGGAAGTTGCAAGCACCTGGCTAAGTTCCAGATGCCTGGCTAGCCTTGATAAGTAACTGGGAAACTTGATGAGAACAATGGACCTCCAACTGAGCCTCAATCATTTAGTTGGGAAGTAAAAGGTAGAATCTTAACATATATTCTTTAAAGTTTTAAAATCATTTTAGACTTTTGAATGGTCAGTTTGAATCACTCCCCCTTTGGCTGTCTGGTGACCGTAGCAATGAGGTATGCAGTACTTTTTCTAGGATGAATTATCCAACTTAATTGTCTAACCTTGTATGACCACAGCTCTGATGGCCTTTCCAGAGAAAGACTTCCAAAATTGCTTTGAGGGATGGACTAGGTGCTGGTGTCAGTGCACAGCTTCCCAAGGAGAGTATCTCAAAGGTGACTATAGTGATATTCAGTACTTTTTCTAGGATAAGTTCACAAACTTAATTATCCAACAGTTTATCTGTCTTGCATTCTTTTTGTTCATTCATTGATTGTTAGGCACTTAGGTTGATTCTAGATCTCTGCATTTATGAATTGTTCTATGATAAACATTCAGGTACAAGTGTGTTTTTGACATAATGACTTCTTTTCCTTTGGGTAAATATCAGAAGTGGGATTACTGGATTGAATGGTGGGTCTCCTTTAATTTCTTTGAGGACCCTCCATGGTGTTTTCCATAGAGGTTGTACTAGTTTATCAACAATATGATCTCATATCAAGAAAAGACTCCATGAAAAGACTTCTAGAATTGATAAATTAATGCAGCAAAGTCTCAGGTTACAAAAACAATATACATAAATCAATGGCATTTATATAATATGCACTGATAATAGTAAGGCTGAGAGTCAAATCAAGGACACAATGCCATTTACTATAGCTGCAAGAACATAAAATACCTAGGAGTATATTTATCGAAGGAGGTGAAAGATTGTTATAGGAGAAGTCCAAAACACTGATGGAAGGAATCATAGATGACACAAACAAATGGAAAAATAGCCCCTGCTCAGGGATTGGTAGAATCAACATTATTAAAATGTCCATACTGCCCAAAGTTATTTATACAGATTCAATGCAATTGTCATCAAAATACCAATGTCATTTTTTACCAATCTAGAAAAAATCCTAAATTTCATCTGGAACCAAAAAAAGAGCCCAAATAATCAAAATAATCTTAAGCAAAAAGAACAAATCTGGAGGTGTCACATTACCCAACTTCAAATTACATGACAAGGCTATAGTAACCAAATTAGCATGGTACTGGCTAAAGGTAGAGAAATGGACCAAAAGAAGAGAATAATGAACCAGAAATAAAACCATATAGCCACGACAAATTGATTTTCATCAAAGCAGACAACATATACTGGGGAAAGGAGGACATATTCAATAAATGACACTGGGAAACTTGGATAGTCACATGCAGAAGAATCAAACAGGATCCTTATCTCTCACCATATCCAAAAAGTGAACTCAAGATGGATTGAAGACTTAAATGTGTAACTGGCCCCTCATTGAACAAATTTCAATGACCCCCTATATCATCCTTTCCCTTAACTTTTGATGTGTTGTTTCCCAGAAATGTGGGTTTTCTGTAAGACAAAGGAACTGAGATTATGGTCACACTTCTGAGAAAATTCACCAGCCCCTACAAGCTGCCTCCAATGCATTTAGTTCCTACGTAGTTATACCATGACCTGGCCCAAAGCATGTGACCTGTATGATCTCTATTAGTCCAGGTGAGGGATTTGAGACAGTTTCACCCATTCTCTTGACAAGACATATCATTTTAGAAATTCCTTTCTTCCTCAGCAATCCTTGCGGTCTCAACAATTAGATCTTTGTGCCACAAGCAACTGGACTTAGGCTGAAACTCTCTTCTGCTTTTGATAAAGATCATGGGGGCACATCAGGCATTAAATTGCTTATGGTTTGTTTGGTGTCTGCAGAGTGGGAGAGACCAAAACCTTCCCTTAGCAGCTGCATGGCACTATTTGTTAGAGGGTGGTTTTGGACACTCCCACTAGTTCTGACATTGCTGGTCACCATCACCTTGTTACTTGCTTCCATTGCATCGCCTCCTGATTACCTAAGAAGAAAGGAACTCTGGATTTGATATTTGTGTCAGGGGCGTGATGCTATTTGAAGGTATTACACAGTGGTGGGGAATTCTCAATTTGGGGATTAAATATGGGATCCCCTTCTCAATTTGGGGAATTCTAAAGGAATTTCCATTTGTTTTGAGTTGGATAAGCTCCCAACCAAGTCAGATAAGCTCCTGTTTGTAAGAGAAGGAACTAACTTATCACGTGAAACCATAGTCTTGTTTGGAACCTCATGAATTTGACTTTGTACTTAGTGTCTATCTGTATTGGTGTGTGGCATTTAAATGTGGAGTCTGTTAAGCTCTGGGTTTCTATTTTATTTTTGTCTACTTTAAATTCACTGTTGATGGTATTATAAATGCAGTTCAAGATCTGTGAGGTTGAAAGACATTTCTCATGGTAGTTTCTCTTGTGGCAGGTTCTAAGGCCTGAAAGGCTAAAAGATACCTCCATCTTAAGGTCTGGGAGATTAGAAAATATCTCTGTCCTAAGGTCTACGAGACTAAAAAACATCTCTATCCATGGAGGCAAGTAGGCCAAGATGCAGAGCTGCCCAGTGTTGGACAGGGAAAGAGGAATGAAAACATAATGTGAACATTTTTGAGTGGAACTTCAGAGGATCTCATGGCTAGAGTTCTGAGATAAAAACTACTGAAACCCTGTGTGCATGTGTTCAGAGGTGTTTTGTGCATGTACATGTTATATCTTTCCATGGTACCAAAATCAGCTTATAAATAAACCCATATGCTTGAAAAATTCACTTTTATTTAGTACTCTTTGATAAACGAGCTGGCTCTTAATTATTATTGATAAAATAGCAATAAAAGTGTCTTCAAAATTGTCAGTAGACATTTTTGGCGGAGTTTACTGGTCATTTTTTTTATCCCAAAGTGCAACAGTTTGACCAAAGGTTATAAAACTAAAATTCCAGCCAAACCAAAATTATTTGTTTGTATGATTTTTAATAAGTGAGATAAAATTAATATTGCTTGTTTAATAAAAATAGCTAAATTCCCTGAGTAATTGGCACAAATACCCATGTGTTTAAAGTTCTTACTCAGGTAAAAATGTAGACAGTCCTAAACAAGCGTCAGTAAATTAGAATAAATAAAACTAAGTAAATGATAGCATGAAACCAGAAACTTACGGTCCAAAGTTTATGAGGGTATTTTAATTTTGCTCATTCTTTCTGAGTGCTGGTTGCAAACTAGCCTGTCATGCATACATTGGGTTGCCACAGCAAAGGCATTTGCCTAGAAAAAAATTTTTTTAAATCTTTGAGCGATTAATTTTTGTGTAGTAATTTATTTCTAAATAGACAAAATGGGTATTCTTAGACTCCAAAGAGAATCTCAAACAAGCTTATTCTCTGTAAGTAGTACATGTGATTGAATTTGCACTTAAGTAGAGAAATGTTTTGAGACTAGTTACATTGTTTTTAACATAGCTTGACCTTAATCCTTACGACTCAGTGCCATTACTTGAGAAGCTAAGGATTGATGTTGGAGGTTTATTCAGTCTGCAGTCAGGTGAAGTCATGTCAATATATTTTATTTGGGGATACTGGTATTTTAGAAAGATCAAATTAGTTAACATCTTTACATAGGATGTGTTCTAAAACTTCTACTGTATTTCTAGAACTTAAAGATGGTACATTGTACAGAATAGCGAGCGTTACTAGAATATATACATTTGTTATTTTGATAGGTATGTTTTTGAAGTCTAAAAGTAATAGTTAAATTGACATTTTATATTTGTTTCTTGGTCTATGTTTTAAATTTCATTTCCCAAGTTTATTTTTCCAATTTTTAAAAAATATGTTTAGCTATTAAATGACTTTATTGAGGACATAATTAATCACATTGGATACCTAATATTCACAGGCTGTCAACATGGTTAAGTAACCAGGCCAGGTAGCCACAGCATCCTGGCAAAAATGGGACAAAATAAAAGTTTGGCCATTGATAGTGCCGCTGGCAAATCTTGGCCCAAAAGGTAAAGCCTAGGTACCTCCTACATCGATTGGATGGACACCCTCTTGGCCAAGGAGATCCCAAGGAAAAAAATAACTCAAAACTGGGTTCCTGGCCATGAAGGGAAGAGAGGCCAGACACATCTTGTTATACCCCATTCTGTTGGATAAAAGGGGAAAAAAACCCTGGAACCTAGGAATACCTGTTTGTTGAAGATCTGAGGTCAATAAAGCAAATAGTGGAGGATATTCTTCCTATGGGACCTAATCTTTACACCCTCCTTGCCACTTTATCTGGGAATTCTGCCTGGTTTTCCACAATAGATTTAAAAGTTTTTTTTTTTTTTTTGTAGTTTTGGCCAGGGCTGGGTTTGAACCCACCACCTCTGGCATATGGGGCCAGTGCCCTACTCCTTTGAGCCACAGGTGCTGCCCTAAGGATTTTTTTGCATTCCTTTTGCTCCCAAATCCCAAGTACTATTTGCTTTTGAATGGGAACACTTATCAAAAGCCAAATGCCAGTACTGCTAGACTGTCCTCCTTCAGAGGTTTACAAAATCACTCCCCAACAATCTTCAGAAAATTCTGACCAGAGATTTGAGGGAAATAATTTTAGGCAAGGAAATGATTTTACAGTACATTCACAATACCTTGATAGCCTGTGAGACTGAAGCGGAATCAAGGCAAGGTATTATGATTGTATTGAATTTATTGGCTAATGAAATCTGAACTTTTTTGGAGATGCTTTATATCCTTCATTTCCCATTGTCAAATACTTAGGATTTCAATTGTCTTTTGAAACTCAGAACTTCCTTCCAGATCAGGAGAGAGGCTGTAAACTGAATAGCAGCTCACAAAAGCAGTTGGGAGGATCCTTAGGTAGAGCTGTGTTCTGCTAGATTTAGATTGTTAACTTCAGGTTAAAAGCAAAACCCCTCTAAAAAGCCTTTAAAAGGGGAAGAAAAAGACCTACTTAGTTTGACCAGGGAATGCCACTAGGTTTTCTTGACTATTACAAATTAATGAATGTCAATGCATTGGGCCCCCTGGACTTACATAAGCCTTCTGATAGGTTCTAATTCACTCTCACATAGGAGAAACAACTCAATTCAAGTTTGGGGGAAGGGGAGCCAGGGAGAGGGGAGGGGGGATGGTGTGCTCCCACCTAATGGGCACAATGTAGGGGTGCATGGCATATCTTTCGGGTGCAGGACACAAGAGGGTCTTTCCCTAACAAATTTAAATATTATGGCCTGGTTCTTTGTACCCTCACATGAACCTGAAATTTAAAAAAAAAAAAGTATCAGATTCAACATACCAGCATTCACTAGCCTTACTAAGTGGGTGAGAAATCTTAACACTTTTATTGAGCATAAAGTTACTTACTGAATTTCCTTTCTTGTGGATTGCCTATTCAAATATTTTTATTGTTTATTAGTTGATCTATTGAGATGTTTGTCCTCAGATATCTTTGCTGCCAATATTTCTCCTAGATAGCTTTTGGCTTTTTATTTTCTCTTCTCTGGAATATATAAAATTATTTGCCCATCTTTTTCTTTGTGACTATTTCTATCTCTCTTATGCTTAGAAAATCAGTATCTTCTCTAATGTTTTTGATAAATGATCAATAAAATTCAATTTATTTCATCTTTTTGTTAGATTTTCCTCCTTTATATTAGAAGTGTATCCATATAAAAATGTTTGTTTATTTCTTATTCAAATTAATATGAGGGTACAAATGATTAGGTCACATTGTATAAAAATTTTTATTCATATTTAGTGTGATATATTGGTATTATTGTTCATTTGTTAAAGAATTATCCCTATTTTCATCGTCTGTCCTTTTCCCATCTTAAAAAGATAAAATGACATTTTATTTATAGTTACATTTATAAACAATGTGCTCCATATATTTTAGTAGCTTTCTGGAGGTATAGCAGACATGCAGTGAATCACATATCCTTAAAAATGTACTATCACCATAATCAAAATAATGAGCATATATTAAGTGAATACCTATGTTATTCTCCAAAAGTTTCTGTGTGTACTTTTGTTTTCTTTCTTGGCCCTCTTTCTCCTTTAAGACCCAGGCAACCACTATCTATCTATGGATTAGATTGCATTTTTCAGTATTCTGTATAAATGGAATCCCACAGTATGTTCCTTTTCTTTTTTTTAATTTATTTGGGGGATTCATTGAGGGTACAAGAAACCAGGTTACACTGATTGCATAACTATTTTCATATTCATTCATAACATCTATAGTCCACTTATTTTATTGCTGAGCAGCAGTCCCTTGGATAGATATACACGCATCCTTGATTCTTTACCTATTCATCTGTTGATGGATATTTTGTTCATTTAAAGGTTTTCACTACTAAAATTTAATCTGTTATAAACGTTCATGTATGAGTCTTTGTATGGATGTATGCTTTCACTTCTAAAGTAAATATCTAAGAGTAGAATGGCTGAATTGTATTGTGAGTGGATGTTTAATATTTTAGGGATCTGTCGAAGTGTTTTCAATAGTGGTTGTCTCATTTTCTTTTAATTCCAGTAATGAGGGAGCGTTTCAATTCTTCTACATCTTTGCTGACATTTGGTATGATCAATCTTTTTAATTTTTGCCATTTTAGTGGGTAATGGTATCTCACTGTGGCTTTAGTTTGCCTTTCCTCTATAACTAATGTTGAGCATCTTTTCAGGTGCTTATTTGTGATAAAAGTTTAGGATAATTATATTCTCTCGATGAATTGGCCCTGTTATCATGATGAAATAATCATCCTTTTTCCTGGTAATATTTTTACTCTGACATCCTTGATATTAATATAGCTACTAAATTTTTGTTTACCGTTAACATGGTCTACTTTTGTATTCTTTTAATGTTAACATGTTTGTGTCTTTGTATTTGCAGTTTGTTTCTTGTAGGATCTCCAATTTTGATCTATTCTAGCAATATCTAAATTTTAATTGGGACAATTAGAATATGTAGATTTAATATAATTATTTTTATAGTTAGGTTTAAGCTTAATTCTTTTTTTCTTTTGTCTCATTAGTTCTTTTTCTGCCTTCTTTGTAATTGAATAATTTTTTATTATCTCCTTTGTTGGATTATTAACTTATAACTCTGTTTTCTTACACCTTTTTTCCCTTATCTGTTTGCCTTCAACTGTATATCACCTCACGTATAGTATAAAAACCTTACGATAGTAAATTTATATTTTTTTTCCCTCTTGGTCTTAGTGTGTGTGCCTCCACAATATATTATTATTACTTTTAATACATTTACCTTTTATTGTGGGAACATACACATAAAATTTACCATTTAACCATTTTTCATTGTAAAATTCAACAGCTTGTATAGCTATCACCACCATCCACCTCCAAAACTTTTCATCTCTCCAAACTGAAACTCTGTACCCATTAAAAACTAACTCCCCATTACCCTTGCTTCAGTCCTTGGTAACCAGTATTCTACTTTGCATCTCTATGAATTTGACTAGGTACATATAATATTTGTTCTTTTGTGTCTGACTTAGTTCATTTAGCATACTAATTTCAAGATTCATCCATGTTTTGGTATGCATCAAAACTGTATTCCTTCTGAAAGCTGAATCATGTTCCATTGTGTGTACATACCACATGTTGTTTATCCGTCAATGGACTTTGAGGTGCTTCCTCCCCGTTGGAAATTGCGAATAATGCTGGTATGAACACTGGTTCACAAATATATGTTCAAGTTCCTGCTTTCAACTCTTCTTTCTATACCTAGAAGTAGTGTTGCTGGATTTTACGGTAATTTTATGAAAAATAGTTAATTATCTTTTGAAAAGATTCAAATAAAAATTTAACTTGAATTAAAACTTGAATTAAAGATCTTCTCTATTTACCCGTGTAGTTTTGGAGCTCTGAATTCTTTTGTGAAGATGCATATTTGTAAATGTATGTTCAGTAAAGGTTAACTATTTGTTCTAACAGTTGAACTTTAGAATATAATTGTCAACTTTCAGAACGAAAACGTTACTTAGGATTAAGAATTGAATTCAGGTCCTCTAAAACACAATTTAGAGAGAACAAAGCAAAAACATTCAGTCTTTACAACCCGAAATATGTCACAGTTTTCTATTTATTCAGGTCTTTTTTTCAAGGTACCAAGACAATTTTGCAATATTGTTTATTCAGCTTCTATACATCTTTTGTTATGCTTATTTCTTTTTAAGATGTTGTATTTCTATTGAATGAGTTTTTAAGAAAATTATGCTTTATTTCTTTTTAATGAATATATAGAATACTGTAGACTTCTGAATACTTATCATTTACTGTTTCCTTAAGTATGCTTTCATTAAAAGTAGGGATTGTTATTTTTAGTTGAATGTCTTGGATTTCTAGGTGAATAATCACGTCATTGCAAAATAATAACTTTGCATATTATTTTCTATCACTCCCATTTCTTCTAAATGACTTACTACATTAATAAAAATTTGCAAAATGCTACCATATAAAAACAATGAGCATGGATATTCGCTATTGCTCTTCCTGAGCTTATGAGGACTTTCTCTAGAACTCTGCTATTGACTATAATGATGACGATGACAGGCTTCTGATAAGGATGATTAATTATATATAAATGGGTAAACCTTAAATTCTTTTTAAAAAATACCTTTAAATGTTCAATTTTTGCAAATGCTTTTCTGTGTATTATTGACATACTAATATTAGTGCATGTCCTTATACTTTATCATTTCTGCATTCCTAAGATAAGCCCTGCTTTACGGCAGGTTATTCTTGTATTAAATTGTTATAATCTCTGCGTTAGCATCTTCTTTAAGGTGTTCGCTAATGTGCATTATTGGTTTAGGGCAGCAAAGAAGCAGAGACCCTCGTGCTAAAATCCATAAGAATGAAAAGGGTGGTGGCCCCATTAAATGACAAGGAAAAAATATTCTTCACAGCATTTTTCTTACCATAAGACCTGAAGGGCTACATTCCTTAAAATTACGGTGGTTAGCATAACTATAGCTGGCAAATACATAGTCCCGCTTAAAAATTGGAAAATTAGGTAAAAAGTCAATAAAAAATCCTGAAATCCATCTTTAGGACAGTAACAGACTTCTGTAATATCCACCCACATTGACTGGTCCACACAGCCTGGATGGAGGGGAAAGCTGTGGCAAGAGATTGCTTTAAATGTTTTAAAAATATATATTTTAAACTATAGTTCATAAAAACAACTGTAGAGAGACATTGCTCTAGGAGTGAAAAACTCTGAACAACTCTACCTCTTAATTCACCACCATAAGGTGACCCTTTCTTCAGTGCTTTCCTATTGCTCTGTGACATTTTCTTGGGAACAAGAATGGTATTGCGCGTGTGTGTCCTTCACATCCCCAGAGCTGAGTAAATGTTAAACATTCTATAAATACCTGAATAAATTAAGAGGAAAATCGTGGAGAACAGGAAGGTACTAGAGATCAACAGAGCGGGGCTTCAAACACAGCATGGCAACAGGGGAAGCGACTGGAGGACACCTGGATTAGCAACAACCCCTAAAGGGTACATTTCTTTTTTGTTTAAATTTCCGTTTAGTATGAGGGTACAGATGATTAGGTGACATTGTTGGTGTTTGTTAGGTAAAGTCCAAGTTGTAGTTGTGCCCCTCACCTGGGAGGTGTGCTGTATACCCTTACATGACAGCAATCCTCTTCTCTCCTCCCCTGTCCCCCTTGCTTGCCCGTTGTGTTTTTTTCTTGTGTATTTGTTCATCTACAGGTTTCATGTTAGTATTGAGTACGTGGGATACTTGCTTTTCCATTCTTGTGATTCTTTACTAAAAAAATGTGTTTTGACTCTATCCAGGTTAATATAAAAGATGTTAAGTCTCCATCTTTTTATGGCTGAATAGTATCCCATGGTTTTCATCAGTGATTTTTCTTTCTTGCTTGCTTATTTTTTAATTTCAAATTAATATGAGGGTACAAATTTTTAGGTTACATTGTTCTCACCTTCCAAGAAAAGTTGTAGAAGAGCCTTTCATCCAGGGGGTGTACTGATCACCCTCACATTGTGTACATTAGGTGAGATCCCACCAATTGCCCCCCACCTTGCTAGATAATATTTGTGTTTTATTGTTCGTGTGGGCATGCAATTGTTTATAGAATGGTTTTGTATTAGCATTGGATGGTTTTTTCCATTCTTGAGATACTTTACTAAGAGGAATGTGTTTCAACTCTATACAGGATCCAGGTAAACATAAAAGATGTAAAGTCTCCGTCATTTTCTTATGGTTAAATTATATTCCGTGGTATACGTATACCACAATTTGTTAATCTATTCATGGGTTGATGGGCATTTGGGTTATGAATTGAACTGCATTAAACATTCTGGTGCAAATGTCTTTGTAGCAAAATGATTTTTTGTCTTCTGGGTGGATACCTAGTAATGTAATTGCAGGATCAAGTGGGAAGTTGACTCCTAGTTCTAGTTTATTATTAGGCTGCAGTCCCACCAGTAGTGTAGAAGGGTTCCCTTCTCTCCACATCCATGTCAGCATCTGTAGATTTGTGATTTTGTGATGTGGGCTAATCTTAGCAGAGTCAGGTGATATCTCAGAGTGGTTTTGATGATGAGCATATTTTTGTTTGTTGGCCATTCATCTGTCATCTTCAGAGAATTTTCTGTTCAAGTCTCTTGCCCTCTTATAAATGGGATTGTTTGTCCTTTTCTTGTTGATTAATTTGTGTTCTCTGGAGATTCTAGTTCGCAGCCCTTCTTCAGATTTGTAACATGTAAAAATCTTCTCTGATTCTGAAGGCTATCTTTTTGCTTTGGTTGTACCCTTAATGGTGCAAAAGCTTTTTATCTTGATAAAATCCCATATATTTATTTTTGCTGTTGCTACAACTGCTGACAGGGGTGTTCTTCATAAAACCTTTTCCCAGGCCAATATTTTCAAGCATTTTCCCCCACTCTCTTCTAGAATTTTTGTTTAACTTCTTAAATTTAAATCTTTTATCCAGTGAGAATCAATTCTTGTCATTGGTGAGAGTGGTGGGTGTAGTTTCAGACTTCTACATGTGGCTAAGCAGTTCTCCCAGCACCATTTGTGAAATAGAAATTCTTTTTCCTAGTTCATATTTTTGTTGGGTTCAGCTCTAGATTCTATGCCATAGACTTATGTCTCTGTGTCCCTATTTTTATATCAGTACCATGCTGTTTTGATCACTATAGACTTGCAGTATAACCTGAAGTTTACTAATGTGATGCCCCCAGATTTGTTTTTATTTCTAAGAATTGTATTGGCTATTCAAGGCCTTTTCTGGTTCCATGTGAAATGAAGTGCTATTTTTTCAAGTTCTTCAAAGTATGACATTGGTGCTTTGATTGTATTAAATCTGCAGATTGCTTTGGGTAGCATGGACATTTTAAGTACATCCATGATTTTCAACTGGTGTGCCATGAGAGGATCTTAGGTGTGCTGCAAACATTTTTAAAGATCATTAATTAAATTATTTTCAAAAGAAGTTCAAAGCAGTGAATACATTCTTTATTTCCCTCCTTTTTTTGGATCAGTATAATTCAAGTGTGCTGTGAGATAAGAAAAACATTGGTATATGTGTACCACAGTTGATTAATCCACTCATGAATTCATGGGCTCTTGGGTTGATTCCACATCTTGGTGATTATGAATTGAGCTATGATAAACACTCCAGTGCATATGTCCCTATGGTAAATTTGTTTTTCGTCTGCGTAGATACCTAAAAATGAAATTGCAGGATCAAATGGAAAGCCTACCCAAATCATAAATTTCTTATAACTGATCAACCTGCATTGGCACATCATTGTCACCTAAAGTTCATACATTAGAGTTCCTTCTTGGTTTTGTATATTCTATGGGTTTGCATATATGACATGTCTCCACATTATAATATCATACAGAATAGTATGGCTGTCCTAAAAATCCTCTGTGCTCCATCTATTCATTTCTCCATCTCCAAAAACCTCTGAGAACCACTGAACTTTTTACTGTCTCCACAGTTTTGTGAATGTCATACAGCTGGATTTGTGCAGTATGTAGCCTTCTCAGATTGCTTTCTTTCACTTAGTAACATGCACTTAAGTTTTCTCTAAGTCTTTTCATGGATTGATAGCAGAATGAGCACTTCTGAGTTGCTTCCCACAGGCCAAGCCCAGGGTTATAGAAGAGGATTTGGAAAGGTATCCATTAACCCCGTTCTTACTCTGTTGGCTTTCTCCTGCTCTATTCAATCAGTACTTTGGTTAGTTTATTATCAGGCAAGAAACTACGGTGGGATTGGTCTTAGTTCTATACATACTTTCTATGTCTTTGTGGGTTGTCCTTCACTTTTTTGATGGTGTCCTCTGATGCACAAAAATTTTATATGAAGTATAATTGATCTAGTTTCTCTTTAGTTACTTATACTTTATCATTTTCAAGGCTTACACCCTAGCAATTAGCCAGGGACACCAACTTGAGGAAAGGGCAATGGGTGGAAGATGACACAGGTCTGTAGCACACAGACATGCATTTTGGTCCAAAGGATGCAGAGAGTACCAGTGGGAGAGCCAGATAGCGACTCCAAGTGTCTCTGTGGCTACAACAGGCCAGGAAAGATGGCTGAAAGTTCAGTTGGTTTCCCCCAAAGCTTAAAGGGTGGTGGCTTAAACCAGTTGAGAATGCTAGTGCTAGGGCAGGCTAATGTCTAGATGATCCCAAAGGCACAAGCTCAAGGCAATGATGGCAATTAAAGGAAACCAAAGTTCCACAGGTTGTGATCAGGTCCCCACACTTGAGCAAGTCACAGCCCACAAAAGACCCTGATAACATGGAAAGGTCTCTGAAAGGGCTCTTAGTTCCTTAGAGGGTTAGAAGACTAAAAAAGGCCAGAAGCAGATCTAGGGCAAGCTTATGCCTAAAAGAACCCACACAGTACTATCACGTGACAGAAATAGTGGCCAATGGGGCTGAGGTTCCCTAGCTATCAGCCTTAGCTAAAAGGACTTCCAATTCCCTGTTGCGGACATAGGCTCACAAGAGTCCCCAGTGACCTAGTTTCAGGTCGGAGAGTGGTCAAAGATCCTAGAAAGGGCAGGCGTATGGCCAGCAAATTTGCAGTCTATGCTGCAAAGGATATATAGTGACCAAAAGAGCTCTCCTTTCCACATTATGAAGGGGTCTGTACACCTAGCAGGCAAGCAGACAAAAGAACTGAAGGGTTTCTGAGGCACTGCAAAACTGAAGGAAGGAAGCCAAAAGTACCTTAGCTTCCCCAGTACATAGGATTCCTGAGATCCTTGGGGCCAAAAGCCTGCATGCCTAAGGGGTGGGCAGGCTGATCACTGTATGAGCCATTAAGGCAGCAGTTCTCAACTGGTGGGTCATGACCCCTTTGGGGGTGGAACAACCCTTTCACAGGGATCACCTAAATACATCCTCCATATCAGATGCTTACATTAGGATTCATAACAGTTGCAAAATTAGTTATGAAGTAGCAATGAAAATAATTTTATGGTTGGGGGTCACCACAACGTGAGGAACTGTATCAAAGTGTCGCGGCATTAGGAAGGTTGAGAACCACTGCTTTAGGCCAGAGTCTACTGGTGTTCTTGGGAAACGAGGCTCTTTTTGGTCACCACAGCACCTTTTTGATGGTGCCCTGGGTAATTTCCCCCATGCCATTCTTCCCTGCTGCTAGGTTCTGCTCGACTTCAGACCATCAGCCTTGCCCCTTGCCGGGAAGGGCACTTTGGCCACCTTCCCTGAAGTGCACTGAATTGGAGGGGGTGACAAAGCAGTTGGGTGCCCACCTTGTCTATAGCCTACTTGCCCCCTGAGGTTGCTGTGATCATTTTGCCCCCAAATTTGAGAACTTGATTCTTTTTGGCCACTCTTGTATCTTCCAAATAGTACTTCCAGAAAATTTTCTGAGTATCAGCCTGCCAGCTGGAGTTCCTTTAGTTCTTAAGTTCACTTGCCTTCCCCCTTACTGGGGAAATTGGCAAAATTGTGGCCATTTCCTCTGCAGGGCACTGATGCTCCAAGGCCCATGTGATCACTAGCCTAGCCTGCCTTTCCCCTGAGAGTTCTTGGGCTACAAGTTTGTTGACATGCTGAGGACCTGACTCCTTTTGGCCAGAGACTTAATCCTTGCCCTGTCTGCCTAGAGAATATTTTGGCCTTCAGCTTCCCATGTGCTGTGTCTCCCTTTGTCCCTCCAGCCTTCGCCCTTACTGGCTAACAGAGATCCCTTTTGACTACCTTCCCTGCAGTACACTGATGCGATGAGTGCCTGTCTAGTCACTAATATGGCTGCTCTCTGAGCTTCTTTTGATACTTTGAGCCACAAGCCTTACTGTGTGCTGCAGAGCTATGGTTCATTTCTCCCATAGTCATATCCTTGCACTGGTGCCCTTGGGGACATTTTCAGGTACCTATTGGCCCATATGGTAGATTTCTACTCACCTTTCTGGCCTTCTCCTTTGGTGTGGAACTGAGAGCATTTTAAGTCACTTTCCTTATATAGTTCAGATGCCCTAGTACACTGGTTCTCAACCTTTTTAATGCCATGGCCCTTTAATACAGTTCCTGTGGGTTGTGACCATTGAAGTGTTAAACTCTGAAGCCATTCCAAAGGAGTGGAGCAGGATTTCCCAACCTGGATACCACTGACAGGTGGGATAATTAAAGGTTGTGGGGGGAGAGTGTCCTGTGCATTGTAGATTTTTAGCAGCATCATGGTCTCTAGATTCCAATGGTACTTCCTCAAAATGTGACAACCAGTCTCCAGACAGTGCCAAAGATTCCCTAGGGGCTCAAATCACTCCCAGGTGAGAACTACTGGAATGAAGATAAGAATTAAAATATCCTTACAATAAATGACAGCGGCCCAATACAATGTTACTACTTTTACCTTTTTATAATATGGAAGTCTGGGCTTTTTGTGTAACCCTCCTCACCTTATTAGCACATATAGTACCCAATAAGTAATTTATCATCCTCCACCTCCCTCCCACACCCTTCTGAGTGTCAGTCTATTATTTCACCTAAGAGAAGGGCCTCAGTCCTATCCATGTTGCTGCAAGACACACGATTTTGTTCTTTTTATATGGCTGAATGGTATTCCATAGTGTGTATATATACACACACACATTATCTTTATCCAAGCATTGGTTGATGGACACTTAGGGAGATGCCATATGTAAATGTTGATGTGGTAAATGTTCATGTATCTTTTTGATAGAATGATTTTTTTCCTTTAGGTATATATACCCAATAGTGGGATTATTGGATTGAATGGTAGATCTATTTTTAGTTCTTTTAGAAACCTCCATAGAGGTTGTACTAATTTACATTCCCACCAATAGTGTATGAGCATTCCCTTTTCTATGCATCGTCTCCAACATCTATTGTTTTTTTGCTTTTTAATAATGGCCATACTGGTGTAAATACAGGTTATTTAGAAATGAACACTTGGCTCTCCATTCCTTGTCTCTAGTCTCTGTGCAGGCAGGCATACAGTCTTATTCACGACTGTATCTCCTGTCTTTAGTAAATTCCTGGCACATCACAGGCATCCATAAACATTTATTTATTGAATAAATTGGGGTCAGGTCTCAAGGGAAGGCCTTTATAATTATATATATCTTACTCTTTGCTCTGAACTATTGTTTTAGAAATGCCTACTGATTGCATATCTCATAGACTCTTTAAGTATGCAAGCTATGGTCAATTCAGCAAATAGTTACTTAGCTGTCTGAATAAAACATTTCCTTCCAGGTACCTGTATTATAAAATTTGATACAAAATATGATTTTTGAAAAGCCATAACTATTGCTAACAAATGCTCTAGAGAAGTGTTTCTCATATTTTAATGTGCAAATGTATCATCTGGAGAGCTTGTTACAAATTCTGATTTAGCAAGTCTGAGGTGGGGCTTGAGATGCAACAGAGCTAATAAGTTCCCAGGTGATGCCCATGCTGATTGACCACTTTTTAATAGCAAAGATCTAGAACTACAAATTCATAAGCCACGTGTGGCCAATTAAGTTTAAATATATGTAATTAAATTTAAACAAAATTTAAAACTTAGTTTCTCAGTCTCACTAACCACATTTCAAGTGCTCAATAACCACATGTGGCTGGTGACTACTGTACTAGACACAAAGATATAGAACATTTCCATTTTCACAGATAGTTCTCTAAGGAATAAATGACTATATATTGAAAGATTCAAGATATCCTTTGTGAATGTTGGCTACACATGGAAATAGGAGTATCCAGAGTCCTGAGACAAGATAGTTCAACAGAGACACCAGCTGCCAGATCATTTCAGAAAGAAGGAAACATTTAGATGAAAAAGAAACAGGGAAGCACCTATGGATCAAAGGAGCAGGGCACTGGCCCCATATACCAGAGGTGGTGGGTTCAAACCTGGCCAAAAAGAAAAAAACAATCATAGAAAGGGTGTAATTCTGAGGGAAAAGTGCCAGAACCTACCACTTCCTCTCACCATAGACCCAAGCTGAGACAGTAGGCACCAGATTGCTTCTCCACCCACTGTGCACTTTTGTCCTCCCAAGTTTTTATCTTGTTGATACCCATACAAACATTTCCAAACTCCATGTTAGATTTTGGGAGCCACAGGGGGGCAGTGGGTCCTGGGGGATCTGTGTGATCTCAGAGCCTCAACATTCCAGACTGGTTGCCTTCCAGAGACAGACAGAGATGAACAGAGTGCCAGCTTTCCTCAATTAACACTCTTTCCCTCCCATTCCACTCTCCCACCCATGGGAG
Organism: Arctocebus calabarensis; assembly: GCA_963573935.1. NCBI lineage: Eukaryota > Metazoa > Chordata > Mammalia > Primates > Lorisidae > Arctocebus > Arctocebus calabarensis. Next base: position 29,758 of record CAUYON010142266.1, read on the forward strand.
ATAATTGAGCCAACGCTCTCAGAAGCTGCTGTTTCCCCATTGTTGGTGCATACACCATACCACAGCTTCAACAGAGAGAAGGGCTAAAACATTTCCTCTTAAAGATCTGCAGAGAACTATGGAGGACTTGGACTGTTAGCTCTCTGCTCACTGGCTTTTTCTGGTGATTCTTGCCCAGCTTCTCCCTGAGAGCAGGGCATACACTAAACCAGAGGGACATCAAATCTGCTTGAGCACCTCATAGGCAATTTAGCACCAGCACCCTTTTCCCTGGCATGGTCAGGGATTGGTCTCTGGCGACCCAAACACAGGCTCACAAGCCATATCCAATACACCTGGGACTTGATCATGTTGCTTGGGTGCACAGAAGGGCCACTTGTGGACTAAGCTCAGAAGGTAAAGGAGGGAGCCTGCATGTGCAGAGATGAAAAGAGAGCACCGTGGGGGTCCCAGCCACACGTCACTAGTGAAGCACTGCTCCCTCACAGGGAGACTATGATCTCAGCCCGCAGCACCATTGGTGGGGAGCTCAGCTAGGTTGAGTTCCTCCCTGCTGCTAGATGCCAGAGGGAAGAAAAGCAAAATCTGCTCCTGATAGCCAGATTGTGAATCTCAGATGGCCCCACCAACGCAAGTAGAATTTCTAGCTGAGTGGCTGGCCAAAGAAGCCCCTCTCTAGCAGCTTTCCTTGGAAGCTGGGAGTAGACCTTTGACCACTTCTAAAATAGCTACCTTACCAGCTTTTGTGGAGCCTGAGGGCAAACTCACCCAATAGTCATGCACAACCTCATTCCCCACTCAGCTTTGCTGTGGCAGAAAACAACACTCACCTGGAAGGTCCAGGCCCCTACCTACCACATGGGGCATTTAAGTGATTCTCCTGAGGAGCTAAGCACAGTCACAGGTCCCCCAAAATATACTGCAACTTGTTCTTCCTGCCAAGTGCCATCTATTGACAGGTCAATTTGTATAGCCCTTTATAGCATTTACTGACTCAATTATATAGGGTATGCCAATATAATTTACACTATTAAGACAAGGATGAGGAAAGAGAAAGTATTTCAAAGGCTTCCATCCTCCCTCATTAAAGAAAGAAAGAAAATCTGCTGGTATACATAGCTCATCACTGCCATAGCCTACAGATAACTATCAACTGGGAAAACCACCACACAAAGAAGTAAAAGGATACCTATAACAAAGTCATTCATCCAGCCCTAATTCACCATCAAAGAACCCACAAGCAAGGCCAAAGTTTCTTACTAAACATATTCTACAGACACTCTACAATTGAGAGGGTGGGAAGCCCCATCTAAACAAAAGAAAATCTAAAAACAAGAAGTGACAGCTACCTCCAGCTGAGAAGGAATCAGGGAAAGAACTCTGGAAGTATGAAAAATCAGAACAAAAGAACACCCTCAAAAAGAAATACCAGTACTCTAGCAATAAATCTTGACAAATATTAAAATGACAAAGAATTGCAAATATGGATTATAGGGGTGATTCGAAAAAATGGAAAACCAACTCAAAGAAACCATAAAATCCAAAAAACGAGTGACAATTTTACTAAAGAGATAGACACATTAACAAAAAAATAAAGTGGAAGTTTTAAGAACAGATTATACCAGGGAGAATAAAGAATCTCAGAGCTTGAAGACAACTTTTTAAGTCAGTTAGTCAAAAATAAAGAACAGAGAATTAACAGGAACAAACCAAGCCTATACGAAATATGGGATTATGTACAACAGCCAAATATAAGAATCATAGGCATCCCTGACAGTGAAGAAAACTCATAAGGGCTGGAAAACCTATTTGAGGAAAGTTCCCTGGTTTTGCTAGAGATTCAGACATCCAGGTATAAGAAGCTCAACAAACACCTGGGAGATTCACTACAAAGAGACAATCACCGCGACACACACTCATCAGACTGGCCAAAATCAACATGAAGGAGGAACTCCTGTGAGGTGAAAACATCAACTTACAAAGAAAAACCCATCAGGCTAACTGCAGACTTCGCAATGGAAACTTTACAAGCCAGAAGGGATTTGAGCCCCATCTTCAGTCTTCATAAACAGAAGAACTGACAGCCTAGAATTTTGTATCCTGAAAAAGTATGTTTCATATATGAAGGATAAATAAAGACTTTTCCAGACAAGCAAACACGGTGGGAATTTGTGTGAAAACATCTGCAGTGTCAGTCCCAGTAGTTTCCCAGCTCTATAGCCCTCCTTTTCCCCCCCTCAAAGCCGCAGTCACTTGTTCCCTACTTATATTTTCATCTGTGTCCTTGATTCCCAAGTTCAGAGTTGTGAGTCATCTAAGCAATTCTGGCCCCACATGCTCTTTATTTGGAACCATTTTCTATACTTCTTATCATAGGGTGATGAGATACTGGAATTGATGGGAGAACATTAAGTACCAGGCCTGAGAGGTCAGTTTCCACTGGATAGGCAATAGGGAGACAATACTTTTGAGCATGTTATTGTAAAGAGTGAAATATGGTTTGGGAAACTTAGCAACAGCATTTAGCACAAATTATTTGTGAGTAATATAACTTCACAGGAGGCTAACGATGGGAATAGAAGGGTAGGTGGGGCCACGTTGGTGTAGAGCTGGTGTACTTCTTGAGTTTATAGTATATGAGGGATATTCAAAGAGATGTAAATATCCAGTGAGAGAATGGAATTTGGGAGAAATGTCAAAATGACAGCATGAGATAAACCAGTCTTCTGTACACAGAAGTAGTTAGAGCTGTGGGAGAAGATTAAAGCATTCAGACAAACATATGAAGAGGAAAGAGTTGAAGAGTAGGGATAGATGCTTGGGAAGCAATGACACTTCAAGACGTGATCAGAAGCCTATAACTGAAATTTTGAAAGTAATCCTCAAAAAATGAAGAGAATCCAGGTTTCCAAGGATAGAGTGATAAGTAGTATTAATACATAAGAACCACTCAGCATTATAAGGTTTAAAACGTGTCCATTGAATGGCTCCCTGGTGCCCTTAGGTAGAATACATTAGTGGAGTATTGAGTAGATGCCATAATCCCTCCAGATGTAGATGACTGAAATCCAATAGGGGGCCAAACAAATGTGGTAACAAAGGAATCAGGAATGAAGGAGACAGCAGATGTCTGGGAGATGGAATAACAGAGGTGACTGCATATGCAGAGGAGTCATTGTATTTTTCAGAACACAAGCTTTTGATAGAAATGGATATATCACAAGGTAGGCCTGGACGTAGGGGAAAGGACGCGAGTTTGGTAATTATGGAATTTTTGTGTTTCAGAAGGACATCAGCAAAGGGATGTACAATGAACAATTGGAAATGCAGAAATAGAAGTCACTGAAGAGAGACTGCCTGAATTTATTAATTTGGAAATACCTGGCACGGAAGTGTCAACGAAGCTCTAAGGATGATGACATTGATAAGGATAGGAATGTAGTGTGAAAGAAAGAATATTGAGGAAGAAGTTTGAGTAACGATCTTTACACCAGGGAAAAACAGGCCAGCTCATATTAACTATAAAGCCATAAAATTTCAATGATTTAATAAAACAAAAATTTATTTCTCCCTGTGCAACATTTCATACAGGTTAAACAATTCTCCAGGGTATCTTTCCTCAATATGTTGTCCCAGAGATCCAGAATGTGCTTCTATTGAAGGGGCAAAACATCTTAACCATCTTTTCCAGAAAGAAGAAAAACAGCCATGTTTTTTTAACCTGTTTTATCTGACGGCACACTTGAACCTATAGTTAAACTTCTATGGCACGCTTAAATTACATTGATCAAAAAAAAAAAAAAACCAATGAAGAATATACTTACTGTGCTTTGAACGCCTTTTGAAAATAATTTGTGATTTTAAAAAATTTTTGTGGCACACCTCAGATGCTCTCACAGCATACCACTTTGCCGTGGCACGCTGGTTGAAAATCACTAAGTTAGAGGGTGACACAGTGACTTTTGATTTCTTCAGCCTGGGAATGATAGCCATGATTTCCTCTCACAATCCTAGAACTGATCATATGGCCTTGCCTAACTAAACTTTTGGCCTTCTGGTTGGGTTTCATCAAAGGCTTAAGGCAAGAAGTTCACAAAGATAATCTTTCAGAAACTCAGGAAGATGCTTAAATTTGGACTTCAGTGAGAAGGGGTAATTTCTACCACTGTCACTTAATAAGAGTAAGATCATGAAAAAGGGGACAGAGTAATGTAGTGGCAAAAGAGTGTAGGGTATAGTGTCGAGAAAGAGAGACTCTCAAAAAGGTAGAGACTTGACAAAATGCTGCAGGGACTTCAGAGGAAGTCAACTTTTGATCAGTGAATTTGACACCTGTGAGGTCATCGATGAACTTTGAGACAATAGTTTCTTTACAGTTAGGAACCCACAGATGACAAACTTCAAGCCTACACCTTCTCTCCCTCACTTGATTTGGCCAAGATGAATATTCCCATTCCTGTGTTTTCCCCTCATGGAACCTCAAAGTACTCAGTGAGATGGAGATAGGAGAGAAAAAGTCAGGGATAAAATTGAGATAGGGAGAGAGCATCAAGATTCAGAGAAGAGTTTATAATATCTGTTGTGGGAAAGGTGGCAGAAATCTACAAGACATGAAAAAAGGATTAATGAGAATGATTCAGCTAAAACCATGTGCCATACACCAGTCCTGGTTTAGCTGGCACTCTTGTGATTTCTCTTAAGAACTGTTCAGCTGCCTGTTAGCAGGAACTCTGCAAGCGTACTACCTATCAGAGGCTATTCTAAGGATTAGGATCGCATTAGTTTCCTACTGCTGTGCCAAATGTTGTGCCCCTTAAAATACCATATACTTAATATTTCACTGTTTTTGTGGATCAGGATTCGAGGTGTGGCTTAACTGAGATTGCTGCTTCAGTGTCTCACCAGCTTTCAATCAAGGTGTCTGCCAGGCTCAAATGTTCACCTGGAGGCTAACTGGGGAAAGGTCTGCTTCCAATTTTACTTGTGGTGTTGGCAGAATTCAGTTCTCTGGGGCTGTAGGATGGAGGCCCTCAGCTCCTACAGATCACTCACGATTACTTGCCCTGTGACCCTATCCGGAGTTCACCTAGCAATTTACAGCATGACTGCTACTTCCTCAAAGTGAGGGAGGAAGAGAAAGAAAAGGAGGGAAGGGAACAAGGGGGAAAAGAGAGAGAGAAACTGCTAGCAAGACAGAGTCTTACATAAAATAATATCATCAGATACACTTTCCCAACACCTTTGTCATATTTTATCGGTTGGAAGCAAGTCACAGGTCCTGCCCATACTCAAAGAAAGGGGATCATACAAAGACATAAACATCCTAGTACAGAGATCACACGGGGGGGGGGGGGTTTACCTTGAGATCTGTTCACCCCAGGAATTGACAAGGTGCAAATGGCACGAAATCAAAGGAACAAAAGCTATAGAACAATACAGAATTTATTAGTCATAGCCGCGGCAGGAAACAGATGGCACTCTGAAACCTGGTAATTTAGGAAGAGCTTAATAAAGGAACTATTTACAAATTTGTACGTAGGGTTTAGGGAAATCATCAAGTACAGCATATCAGGGCTAGCAATAATTGGAGGAGCTACTATCCTTCTTAGGGTCTAACCAGACAAGGGGAAGGGGTGGTTACTAGAATCCACAGAGGATATTTATAGGGCATTGGCGAGGAGATGTGCTCAAAAGACGTGGTAACCTGACAGAAATGAAGGTGAGACAATAAACACCCCATCCTCACTCATCCTTTTCTCTAGCTTCTTGCCAATGCTTGCAATTTGGCCATATACAACTGAAAGGCAGGAAATTCAGATCAGCCCCTCCCCCCCCATAGCAACAGAACAGGGTGAAAAATGGATTTGTGGAGGCAAATGGAAGATAACGTGGGACATTGAAAAGTCACTGAAATTTCTGACAGGCTGTTGAGTGTAATTGGAATGGAAGGGAGTGGGACAGGAAAAAACCAGAGAATGAGTCATGATGAGAATAGAGGGAACAGGTTCAGAAAAAGTGAAAGTAGAGAAAGAGAAGTCTCTATTAAGATGTTATTTAGGGTTTAGAGATTTTAAAAAATCGATTCCTTCTGAGTAATGACAAGGGTTGTGTGCCTGTCCAGGAATTAGAGAGGAGGGAAATCAATTTAAATATAAGCCTAGACACCTCATTATTTGAGAAGGTAGGTGAAATAGGCTTATTTTATTTTCAAAAAATTGTTAAGGAAGGACTCTGTTAGGCTTAAGGTACCTGAATTTCAAGCACTATCATTTGAAGCACTGGATTTTTCCGAGATAAGATGTAAAGCCATCATTTGTGATACATCTTTACTTCCCAATCATTATGATGATGAAACTCTTTTCCAGAATTAGTTTTCTTAGTCAAACAAAGCCAAACACCTTCACTTTGGGGGGAAGGGGATACTGATTTCATGGATGCTACTGGGGTTGACCAGGAGTTGATTGCTAAATAATCGTGCATAGAATATCTGCAACTGGGAGGAATGAAAGCAGATATTTAATTCCTATTGTCTATTCCCCTGCTTCCTGAGCGGTTTCGTTCCCTCCAATATCAGCTTGTAGTTTGTCCCCCTCCCTATAATTGAGTAATCCCCCATGTTAATATTGACCTGAAAGAAGTACCACTGGGAAGGAAATATCAAGCCATAAGCAACCTGCCTGCAATACGTTTCCAAGCAAATAAAAATACTTTGGAGATCAGTCTATAATTGTAATTATCTACACCTCGCCCATTTAAAGTTGATGAGGAAGCAATGCCGAGCTTTCTGCCTTAGTCGTCTTTGCGGTCTGCCTTTCTCTCTTGTTTCTTGTGCCATTTGTAACATGTATAGCAGCCTTACTGTTAAGGTTGTGTGTGTTTAATGCATAAACCAATTACTAATATTTGAGGGAGTACTTACAGCCTCCACTTTAAAATAAGTGAATACATCATTTTTCTACCTCAGTTTCTACTTTTCTGGGCCTATTCTAGTTTTATGTCTGGGACAGTTGTTTGGAATTAGGCAGAAACAGGGAGGCCTTGGCATTTGAAGATCAAAATATCGATTTCAAGCTATTGGTTTATGTGGGTTTTTAAATAGCCAAGGACATTTTCAATGCATTATTTTCTATTTTGATACTTTGGAAGTTTATTTCCAGCCTCTCTCAAACTATCACTTTCTCTGAATTTTTAGCTGTATTTACTCCATGCGACAGAGAGGCTCCCAAGTTCATTTGTGTTCAGCTGCAAAAGAAAAAAATTGAAAAGCTACTTTTCTTCTCCAGTTTCCCACACAAAAGTCACTGCTCTGTGGAGATTACCATCTGTAAGCTAATTCTGAAGATGTTAATGGCAAGAATCAGAGCAATTGGCATGTGTTGTAAAGCACGCAGTTTAAGGCTCTCTCTCCCACTCATTTGTGAGAGCTGTGTGACATAGCAGTGTGTTCTCTCTAGGGGGTTCCCACAAAGTCTTTTCCTTCAATTGCTTTAACTGGCTTTTGGAGAATTTTTAGAGAGTGTAGATTAACTCCCAAACACAAAGCAAATCTGTGCCACTTGATTTGTTGTAAAACCATAACACGTTTTCCATTGATTTCCAGCCTAGCCACAAACATTCTTCAGACTTCCCCTCATTCTTGAGCTTGACAAAACTTGAATGGAAAAGTGGCTGTGATTTCTCTCTCTTTTACATGTCCATGAGAGGAATGATAAGGAAGGAAGTTCATGTTTCTAAAATAATGGATTCTAGAGAAGGGACTAAGTTCTTAAGCAATCTTGTACAAACTTTGCAATGATCAGTTAACAGGCAAATACTTTTGATAGCCTGAAAAATTCTTACTCTTAACAGTGTCTCAAAGCATGCGCAATTAACAGCAGTGGAAAAACTAAGAGCTAAAACCAGAGGCTTGAATTTCTTTTTTAATTAAAACTTTACCTCTCTGTAACCTAAATTCCTTAGGATTTGTTCTCATTTTTTTTTTTTTAAGCCCTGGAGAATCTCTGCTACTTTGTTCAGCTCTTCTGCAAAGGAAAAGTGTCTCACTAACATTGGAAAAATTAATAATAGTGCGTACACACCTAAAACCAAGCTATTTATTTCCTCAGTCTTCTTCCCTCTTTATTCAGGTTGGAGAGATTAGGGAAGCATCAGGAGTGCTCCCATATGACGACATACATAGCCTGACTTTACATGCAAACATTTCAAAGAACAGAATGGGCAAACATTTAAGCTTCAAATATACAGAGCTTTGTCATTGTTGAGCCCTAGATTTGACAATCATTAATTTGCTATTAATAAGTCTTACTGTTAGGAGGATCACTTCATCAGCCTCAGGAAGAGTTTGTTCTTTAGACAATCATTGCTTTAAGTGGCAGGTCAAATTGATTCAGATTTTCAAGGTAAGAAAGAAATCTAATTAAGTCTTTTCACTAGACTGGCTAAGCACTCATCTGCTGCCACTGACAGATACGACTTGGGGGGTTTCTGGTATTGCTTTACCTCCACCTTAATGCATTTTAAAAATGTTCGTTAATGCCCTAAACACTGACCAATCCATAGCAGAATTGGTGTTATGTGGTAGTATTAAGCCATTTTGCAGTTAGAGAAATCAAGTTGCCCTCATAAAGATAAATGGCTAGTTTCACTAGCCATCTAACTGGCACGTTAGATGTGTACATTGGTATTTTGTTATTAGAATGGGAACGACAAAGATTATTCATCAAAGTAATTATAGATTGTTGCCCCTTGATGTTTTATTTTTATTTTTCCCCCAGGTATTATAAATTAATGGAAATAGAAACTTCAGTTTAGATTTCTGGAAGGAGGTGGCTGGAGGAGAAAACCATTGTGTTTTTCTCATTGAGAAGCAGGCATCATACTGGACAGTATGAAATTGACTCGGTGCTCTGTTTCTAGCTCTGTGTTTGGATACCCTACCCACTGTAGCCTACAGAGCTTGCCTGGCAGCAAATGCCATCTCTCCTCACTTGCTCTCTGTTTCTCTTTCTCCTATAACACCCTTTGTTTTCTACAGATCTGCCATAAGTCCTTGACCTTCCTACTCTAGAGAGGACAGAATAAATTCCAGGACTCTATGTCTTAGTATAAAATGCATAGCAAAGATTGGACTGAGCATAGGTAAAGGTCACCTTGCTGCCTGTCCTGCTTGATCTGTGCCCTTTTATGAAACATAAGAGCAAATACATCAGTCCTTAACCTTGGGGCAGCACTAAAGACCAGATTCATGGAGAAATCCAATGAGAAAACAGTGCTTTCTTCGTAAAAGCTTTTTCAGGCCTTGTGTTCCTAAAATCAGCAATTTTACCTTGGCAAAAATGGCCTTTTCAGTTATGTGCAAAAACTGTTCTACCATGAATGGAAAAGTGTCTTAAATTGCCAGCAATGCCCCTAAATGAAGAATTTTCCACTTGCTCAATTCCACTGATTACTTTGTTGCATTGCTTAAGCCTCTATGCTCCTAAAACATCTTCTGAGATTGCAACTGAAATGTAGCATTTGTCACTGAGAGCTATCGGTGGTTCACTAAAGATTTACTCCAATGTGCAGCACAAGCAAAACATTGGCTTCTGCAACTAGAATATACTGAGGAGTTACAGTGGTGTGCACTGCTAGGGTGCCAAAGAAGTTAAAATGTGAATCAAAATGTCTTCCAATCTGGCTGGGAAGGAAAAATATACAAACAGACAACTAGCAAAGATTTACAACAACTGGAATAACATACATGACAAGTATTGTATCAGCCTGCTATTGCTATTGACAACCACCAAGTCTTATTGGAATATAATAAGAAGAATTGATTATCTGTGATTCAGTTAGAGTTTGGCTGATAAATGCCATGAATTCGATTCAGGCATGGTCTACTTGTCTATCACACCTGGTCAAGGTGGCTACCTAGGCATGTTTTTCTCAAGCAGGCAGAGGTCAAAAGTTCCCAGAGAAGATAGCAAAATAAACAATGCCTCTCAAGGCATTTGAAGTAGCACAGTCACATGTGTCAATATAACATTGGCTACAGCAAATCACATGGCCAAGTTCAACATCAATGGGACTTGGGGGTACATACTTTCTATAAAGTAGGGAGGGAAGTATATACTGACAAATAACCTAATCTACCACAACTATATTCATTTTTCAGTGCAGAGGTAACTAGAATTCCAGAGGAATCAGCATAATAGGTGGGTTAGAACAGGAGTTTTAAGAAAGCTAAGAACTGCAGGTATATTCTTGGCAGTCATGGTTATAATCTATGACTCAGGGCCTATCCATAAATTGTCTATAAAATTTTTCATGGTTTGTTTGGTTGAAAAGAAGCTAAGTTACAATTTCTCTCATCTTCAATGAAAATGGGGAAATGCAGTAAATTCTTTAAACCAGAACTTATTGGAAAAGAAACCTATTCTGCCACCATAAAATTAGTGTAAACTAAAAATACCTAAAGGCATTTTTTTCAATATTATATTTATGGAGAAGTTTGATGATATTTTAAGCTGTTTGCGAATGCCTCCTTAGTAGACCTGGGTAATTGTTGCCACCAGCCTCGGAACTGTGCTTCCCTGGGTTAAAATTTGAATTCTACTTACCACCGCTCTGGCTCTCTACAGCAGTCCTCCCTGAAATTTATTATCACCTGATATGGTATGAATAACATCCACGGACGGCTGTATAGGGGAATATTTCTCTGATATTGTCACATAGTTAGCTTGTCTCCATTTACCACTTTCAGTGGGCATGCTTTATAAAACTCCAAAATATAGTTTAGAGTGGGTATGTGTGTAAGAGGGATAAAGAAAGATGTAGAAATTCTCATCCTTTCCTTTAAATAGCGATAATGAGATTAATTCATCTGCATGAAAACAATGCATTAATGAGAAGAGAAAGTTCAAAAATAGAACTAGGGCGCCAATATGGGAAATTTTATTGTAACCGACTTCATCTCTAAAGAAATGCATGACCTTTGGAAAGACGCATTTTCTGGGGTGCAGTTACTTTTTCACCTATAAAAAAGTTTGGACTACATAGACTTTAGAATTTTGGTGGTGCTAACATTCTGGTTCATTCAGATAGTGATATTTTATATTCTAGAATCAGGCTAACATGTAATATAGGGATAACACAGGAAGAAAAATAACGAACATAATCAGGTTTCTACCATCAAGGTCAGAGGTATAATACACAGAATAAGGGTGTTCACACATAAAAACCAAAGTTTCAAGGTGATCCAGTGGGCCCACTGTGCTAGCCAGCCTCTGTGTCAATGGCCTGATACTGGCTGCTCCCAGAAGATCACTAGCATCAATACCATAGGCAAGAAGATGCTGAATAATAGGGCTTTGTAGATGATAAAGTCATTCACCTCACAAATTTATAGTTCATGACTTTAGATGATGCTTTAAGTTCCCAGCTGTACATATCATAGACAATGTTTCCTTTTTATCTGTTATAAAAGCTATTTTTAAAAAATTTCTCATTGTAAGATTTTCCAGATTCTATCTTTTGAGTCTCTCCAGAGTTATGATTTCTTAAAGAAAGAAGACATTAGTCTCCCTGAATCCTTGAAATAACTTGGAAAATATTTCTCATCAGGAATTTCTTACTTTGATTTAAACCACTGTATTTGGTTTCCTTTAATATGTAGTTATGATGATTCTATTTTTGCAAAGAAACTCATAAGAATATTATGAAATTTGTATGTCACTGTTTCCCTTCAGGAAATACAGGTGATTTGAAATATGGTATGGGGTAGATTTTTCAAAGTGTGTGATGAGTCATTATTAATTTTGAGATAATATGGGGATCATGATCATAGTCATTTGTTGGGCTTTTATCCAGAGATACGATGAATCAGTAATTAATTCTAGGACTCCTTATGCAGTAGTAGGAGAAAAACAATGACCAAAGACTTATGAAACATAGGTCGTTAGATTTCTCTGAATAGAACTATCATTTTTTAAAATTTGTAACATGCCTTTAAGACATCCTGCATGTTAAGGTCAGCAATGATTAATTTAGAAACTGTGAATGTTAAATGAAGGCAGAGTTTCAGAAGAAACCTTTTAAATATTTGGCTCATGCTGGTTAGTTAGCAGGACAAAAATTACTTTACTGTGTAAATACAGGGAGAGTTTCTTTTTCCGAATAATATGGATACATATGTGTTGGTTTGTTTGAAAAGACAGGCTATCATTACACTGGTGAAATGGGCAAAGTGACATTGACTTCAAGGTTTTATTTTGAGCTGTACCAAGGTACCTGGTCCTAATCCAATACAGAGTTAACAGCCAAAGTTATAGAAAGGATAGAACTATACACCAGGGCTTGTATTTGTGGTTAAATGGCAAAAGCATTCCAGGATTTCCTCTTGCCATAACTTTTAATCTAACTAATCAGTTATAAAATCTATAGAAGACCACAATTCGTCAAATCTTAGAAATCTCAAATACTCAGATGAAGCCATTTGTTTTTATTGTTGGTTAGAGCAAACCTACAATTGAGGAATTTTTCAGAACTACTTCCTTTCAATTAGCCTAAAATGGGAGACATTTATGAGCAGCTAAGATTTGGAATAGTCTTCAAATCTTCTCCAAATCTTTGAGGTAGAGGTGAATTAAATAATCAAATGGAAATAGTATCAGATTGAGACATTTGCATACGGAACTAAACATTTTCTTCCCCACTGAGTTCTATTATGTAAGTTCTCACGCTAAATATTATACATCATAGTGAGTTGCATACAAGCTATGAGTAAAGGGAGGGACTAAATCTCTAACTCATGGGAAAGGTAGCAAGCTTATATAGAGATGGAGGTACCAATGTAGCCCTGGGTAAGGGAGAGGTTCAAAGATATACCTTACCTTCTGTGAAGCGTACTACATTTATGCAGCACTATGTACATATTGAAGTTACTTTTAATGAATCATTTAGGTGAGCAATATGAGACGTGACTATAGAAAAGGAACCTTTCAGTCAATGTTAATTACATTGGAAGCATGTGTTTTGTTGAAAATATTATTAATGTATCATAAAAAGTTCCTGAGAACATATGTAAATTCACAAAACCTGTCAGGGAAGATGTATGCTTGCAAAAAAAAAAAGTGTGTAATTATTGCTGGGTGTTTTTTGGTGTTTCATGTGTAATTGAAAAATAACAGGACAAATATTAATGCCACCAAATGAAACATTTAAGCAGAGTAAGAAACCATAGCAACCCATCTTTTTACCTCTGAATAACAGAAAAATTATAACCTGACAGTGATCTCGAAACAACAATATTTAATTTTACATTGTGTATACTTAGTAGAATTTTTCAATTACACTCTAAATTTTCTAAATGGTTTTCCCTCGGAATTTTATGGGAAAAGGGAAAGATCTGTGGTCTATTTATTGCTTCTGACAGAAAAGTGCATATTTTATCAATAATGGTATTTCCCCAGGAATACTTAGTGTTCTATATAATAAAAAATTGGAAAAAGGCAATGACATGAGTTTATAGAAAATATTAAGAATCAAGATAGTGGAGCATAATTTGGGGGGTTTGAAATCCACACAGAGAAGCCAATATAGAGTCTCAAGTTGTGACAGAAAATGATGTTGTAATCCAAGAAGCCTGCTCCAGATGAGTATTTAGCCCGTATCAACACACCCAACTTCTCACATAACTTTCTGAATATCTTTAAGAACAAGCCCACGCTGATCTTGGGCCAGGAAAATGGTCTTGATTCTGAGGAAAAGAAGGTACTGTAACTTCTTTGGCACAGCTTTAAGGAATGTTTCCATTACCCTTTCTTTCTCCCACCATCCCCTTAATTAAAGCACTAAGTTTTCCAACTGTGCTTCTCAGTAAGCCTTGGTTTAACTAAAGGATTCTCACCCCAAATATGTAAAACTATTAGAGCAATTAATGGCCAGTAACTCATTTCCTTCCTTCCTTTCCTCTAGAAGTCTTTCTTACATAGACAATATTTAATACTCTAAAATATATAAATATTCTAAAATATATACTTATATGTATTCTTTTTTTAAAATTTCAGATTAATACAAGGGTACAATTAGGTTACAATGTTTGCATTTTTTTTTTTTTTCCGTAGAGACAGAGTTTCACTTTGTCACCCTCGGTAGAGTGCCGTGGCGTCACACAGCTCACAGCAACCTCCATCTCCTGGGCTTAGGTGAGTCTCTTGCCTCAGCCTCCCGAGTAGCTGGGACTACAGGCGCCCACCACAACGCCCAGCTATTTTTCTGTTTTGCAGTTCGGCCAAGGCCGGGTTTGAACCCGCCACCTTCGGTATATGGGGCTGGTGCCCTACTCGATGAGCCACAGGCGCAGCCCCAATGTTTGCATTTTTAAAGTAAGGTTCCTGTCATAGTTGTGTCCTGCACCCAGGAGGTGTGCCATATGCCCTTACATTGTGCCCATTAGGTAGGGCACTTCTTCTCCCCTCACCATCTTGAACTGAATTGAGTTTTTGTCTTTTGTGGTGTGAGTGTGTATTAGTTTGTCTACTGGCTTCATACTAGTATTGAGTACATTGGATACTTGCTTTTCTATTCTTGTGGTATTTTACTAAGAAGAATGTGTTTCAACTGCATCCAGGTTAATACTACCAGATATATTTCTTTTTTTTTGCTTGTATGAAAGGTCTTTATTAGCAGGGAAGCTGCAGAGCAGCATTGAGGAGGAGGAGAGAGGGAGAAACGGAGGAAAAGAGGGGAGGGAGACAGAGAGAGACACGAGACACGCAGGGGAAGGAAGAGAAAAGAGCCTAACAGATATATTTCTGATGAAACACTGTGTAACAACCTCCTTTTACTTGCCTTATTTAATTTTAAAGGTGAAGTCCAAACATCTTTAGAGGTGAACTATAATATAGGTAAAAAATATA